>VXAY01002305.1:343405-374742 GCA_013399855.1 Oxyruncus cristatus
AAAAAAAAGTGTGCTACTCAAAAATTTCCATTTAACTTTTTTAAATCTTTTTATGTATTTTTTTTTATTTTATTTGTGAAGCATGCCATTAAGACTGGCCAGATACATTGTCTGGATCCATCTCATTAGCTGGCAGTCTGTTCATCCAGTGGATCTACTCTCATTTTTTTTACCCATAATTTCTGTATTCATAGAGTTACAGAATCAACAGGTTCTAAAAGACCTCTGAGATCATCAAGTCCAACTCTTGATCCAACACCACCACAGTTACTAGACCATGGCACTAAGTGCCACATCCACTCTCATCTTAAAAACCCACAGGGATGGTGAATCCACCATCTCCATGGGCAGCCCATTTCAATGTTTGATTAGTCTCTCCATAAAAAATTACTTCCTGATGTCCAACCTAAACTTCCCCTGGCAGAGCTTAAGATCATGTCCTGTTGTCCTAAGACATTTCATTTCATTTTGTAATGAATGTGTTAGTGTCCTATTGGCTTGTGATCTCATCTTCAACTCAAAAGTGAGGACAGATTATGTCCTCACTTCTGGGAATGTGAATACACTATTCAGTGGTGTTTATTATCAGTGATGTACGTAAATACTACATACCTACAAATTCCTGACTATGAACCAGTTGTAAAAAAGAAGGGGATGGGGGGTGGGGGGTGGAGGAGAGTATATCTTTTACCACTGTGTTCAAATTTCCAGGTAAATTCAACAAACACAGCAAAACCAGTCTCAAAGTAGTTCTTCTTGGACTGACATTTCATCACAGACAGGACCACCACTTTCCAAAAATCTTGTCATATTAAGCAGGTGCTTCATAAAAAAAGATGCAGAACTAGAATGGCCAGCTTCAGCAATTCTTGAATGAAGCTTGTGAAAAGTAAGAACTTCTGAGTATGCCTAAAATAGTGCAGGGGAGCAACCACAGACAGTAACACATGGAAGAGTGACTGCTGCTAATGACAGATATCCTGAATTCCTGGTGCCCTTTCAGTCTCAGCTACCCATGAGGTCCACAACCCAGCATCATAAGGACTTGGGGAATGGGGATCTAGAAAAGACAGACTTTACTGTCACAGTACAATCACAATGGTCTTCCTCCAGGTTTTGAGCAGGAAATCATTAGAGTATGGTCTGTAAACAAAGGAGGCACAATGGAGATTTGTTAGACTATGGTGTTACTCCAACTATCTCGAGCTATTCAGCTAATTCTTTTTAGCTGATCTGGCACTAATGGACAGTAATACGTACCATGTTGTCTACTCAGAAAGTTTTAGCAATTACGTGAAACAGCTTTAGGAAGTATGTAAAGACCAGAGATTAGTAAAGCTGCTTCATGGAAAAGTGCAACCCGTCAAAATGTAAATAATGACTGGAGCCACCTTAGGCTACTGAGTTTTGACTTGAGCCTAGAAAATCCCAGTTAGCAAGTCTTGGGATTCAAATAAAGGCTTAGACTGGAGAATTAGTAGGAGCTGGCAAGCTAATAAAATTTATGAATTATTTAAAGATTGAGAAATGAAACAATATATTTCAGGAAAGGAATAATAACAAGAGCTTGATACATTGAAAAAATTAGACTGGTATCAATTACATAGTTGAATAAAGATATATTATTATCCACTGATAGCTGGGGAAGGAAGGAGGATCTGGGTCAGGGAACTGGTGATTGGACGTACCACTCTCTTGTCTTTATGCTGCCTTTCCTAATACATCTGAGCCTTGTGCTACCCAATGGGATCCATGGGGCAGCCGCCAGCCACTTAGCTGCTTTAGTGAACGACTGTCCAGAAGGAAATCCAGAAACACTGTAAAATCTCTGCCTCAATTAACCTCACATTGGCACTATTGCTGGCAGTTCTAGCCGGAAAACTTCATAACACAGTTCTCACATGTGAAGAACATTGTTTTCACCTTCCAAAACTATCTGCCCCTCCAGGATACTATGGATACAGACATATATAAGAAATACTGAAGAGGAAAGGTGAGTTTGCTTGGTAAAAAAATGTAGACAGGTGACATAAATGGTGGTCATCTCTAAAAAATTAGCATCAGACCTCACATTTTCCTATATGCAGAAGTCAAAGCCACTGAACCTGCTGTTAGCCAACATGGGTTTGAGTTTTTTATTTTGGGCAGTTCTTCAGGTTTGCCTGGTGTCTCACATGTCAGATTTCCATCTGTATTTTCTTACCAGCTGACAGCACTTCCAGTGCCATCTGGAATCAAAAGATCAGTCTGAATTGTGTTTATTTCTTGTGTGTACTCCCTTTTTGGAAAAAACTACATAGTTTAGGAGAAAAAGATGGGGCCTCCTTCTCTTTTGGTTCTGTTGGAGAAATATCAAGTAACTGGAATGGAGTTGTTTCAGAAGACGAGACAATTAAACATAATGTTTTAACCATCCAGTGAATTTCAGATGAAAGCATAATAACTACAAAAACTTTTTAAAAATTCTTTAAATTTCTTAGTCTGATAGATTTATTAATTTTTTATAGTTCTCAAGGTTTTTGTAGTATAAATTAAAATTATATACTAAACTCTTTATGATCTTACAGGTTATATGATTTTCATTACTTGATAGGACCTTCCTGTGAGGCCTGTAATTGCATGGATCATTCTGGTATTAGAACAAAAAAAGCAGTTTTGCACAAAACAGAATAAATCATACCTGTGGCAATATTTTTAACATTGTTAGACAAAACTAGTGGATAAAATTTTTGCACATCCTACTAACCATTTGGAAACTTCCTCTGGCCAGAGTTGCAGCAGTATTCCATTCCTAGCACTTCTGAGGTAATAATTTGAATTCCATTTGGTTGGCTATTTTTCATGGGCGGAGTAGGGGAATAGGAGGAGGAAAAAAGCACCAAAGTGAACAAGAAGAATACAAGGATGTACTATAAATTATGATTAAAATACAAGTTGATTGAAGAGAACCTTCGAATTCACTTTTCATGTGGCCTAGGGCAAGAAGCAACATGTAAGGTCGGGATGCTGTAGTTAGAGAAACTTTTTTGAAGTAATAAGACACTGTTCAGCTTCCTGGATGTTTCTGCTGATGAACAGAGCAATTGTGGGAAGTTCAGAGTTCACAGACTTTCAGTACTTTTTCTCTAGTGAAGAAGTGGATAGCTCTAGGTAGCTTCCTTAACATTTGTTGGGGTTTTTTTCACTATTTATCAGCCTGGCAAGCTAGTAAGGTTGCTTGGACATTTGATTCAAAAATTATAAAATGCTTTCACATCCTTTGGGTTAATTGTGGATAAAAATTGGAAGGTGCACTTATTGTTTCCATATTATTTTAGATTGTGATCATAGGAAAACATTCAGCAGTTTCTTGTAATTTCAAACAAATCAACTTGTATTGTAAAAGTTGTAGCCATGCATATACAACAAGTTTACATCAAAGGCAAAAAGCTATTCAGTGACAAATCTGGTTTATGCACTTCCCTCTCTTTGTTATTTCCCACAACTATTTTGGAAGGGCACAGCTGGGGGAAGAGTCATGACGCAGAAATCTGCAAGCATCAATTCCCAAGCCCTCCACCCCATACACAGTAAAAATGAGCAGTGCCCATGTCATGACAGTCATTCCATCAGGGAAACAAATTCTTTCCGAGTTCTGCCTCTGCTTTAGGCCTGAGGCCCAAAAAGGCTTGGGTTAATATTGTATTTTCTGGCCAGGAAATACGAAGGGTTAGGTATGAAGCAGGAAAAACCCATACGGGAAACTGTAAATGAGAGTCAGGAAGGAAAAATAAGTATAGGAGGAGATTATGAAAAAAGGAAACAAGATGCAAAAATTATGTACATTTACAGGTGTCAGGATACAATGTTTGAAAGCTGAATGAAGTTAATGCATGTAGTTGAAATTAAAACTCCAACCATTTATAACTTTCTAAAACCTGAGCTCAGGATGTAATGTCCAGCCTTTATCCAATGGCCTGTAGGTATCAGGATGGCTGGGTTTTTCAGTTACATGAGTTTGGCATATTGTTACATTAACAGAATTTTCTTCAGTAAAGCAATACATGAGAATTAAGTACTCTGTGTTTTTTGTTAAAGCAAGGCTATAATGTGAAAACGATAACTAAGTTTTCCTACGTATTAATTTGTGCTTTGAGAGAGTTTGCTATCACAGTATGGTACTGAACATACCACAAAAATTACTTTATTTCTCAAAAAATAATTAAAATGGTCAAATGATATTATGCGTGAAAGGCAGGTGCAGATTCCTCAGGGATGAGGTACAGCACTCAGCAGGTGAAATATGGAAAGCAAAGCATTACCCCAGTGGGAGCCCTGTGGCACCGGCACTGACCCACAGAAGGCCCAGGGCAGTGGAGCCCTGCTCGGGAGTGGGGCTCAAAGGAAAGCACCAAAGGGGTGCATCTCGAAACTGGTGCCGCTTAAAGAACCACGTGTATGCAACATGTTCTGTTCTGCTCATCGGGGACCTTGTGGGTGTAATGCAGGTGCTGCTGCCTGGACTGTGGGATCCACAGCCAGGCACCATGCTGGCACCCGTGTGGGTGTACATGCAGAGGTGGGGGGTGAGAGTGATCTACCCCAGGTTACTGTAACAGAGAGACAAGATGTCCTTGGGACTCTACATCTTCGGGTGGGGGAGGCCAACAGTCCCAGGTTACCAAAATGAAGTCTTCTCACACCATACAAACAGCATTTTAATTTCTTAAATGTAAACAAGGATCTAATTATCTAAAAATAGTATCATTGCTATTTTTAGCTTCCTACCAGAATCCTCTGTCCTTTTTCACAGAGAAATTTCTGTTTTCCGGGGAGTAATTGTTTTAAACAAACTTTTAATTAATAGTTGGGGGAAAAAATCCTTTAAAATAAATGTTACAGTTTGAAGCCGAATGAAGATGTTCAGCAATGTGCCATAGAACATAGGCTTCTGCCTTTTGGACACACATCACACATTTTTCATGCAGCTGAAGATGTGATGATTAAGTGGTGGCTTAGTTCTCCATAAAGTAAGGCAAGAGGTGGGTATTCCCATGTTATTTAAAAACTATACCCACAACAGAACACACAAAAGAGAAAAACTTCTGCAAACCTTCAGGACAAGCTGAACAGCAATGGATGCATAAAATAGATTATGGGGACTTGTCTGCATAGGAAGTCTAATTTGGCCATCACTGTGTGTCATAAACCAAGAGGGATTACTCTGTTGTCGGCAAGTGGAGCTAGAGAAATACGTTTTGCCTTGTTAGCTGCTGAGGCTGGGGTTTTTTTTTCAGATTAAATTCTAGTGTGTTTTAGAAAGAAAAAAAAAAAAAAAACGGGATTATAGAATTGTGACCAGACTTGGAGCTGTGTTTTTTATCTCATTGCTCTAAGGTCTAAAATACGCTTTTCATAAATTTCTCTCATTAATAAAAGACATTATTTCTCCTGTTTTCAGCACACAAAAGGACAACAGGTTGCATTAACTGATATAGTGATTGTTCCATTACTGATGAAATTATGCTGGGTTTTGATATTTTGTTGTGTTGGATTTTGTAGATCTGACTCAAGATGTGAGCAAGTTAGTGTTTCCAGACAAACAGAGATGTGAGTCTCACACTGAGTGCTGATAGCAAGAGGTATTGAACATCCCTGTTTCTGCTGGGTGAAGGCTAAGGGCACATAGTCCCACATTCACAACAGCTCACTGATGGCATTTTCAATGTCTAAATGAAACTGCTGCTTGAAGCAGTGTGAGAAGCATTAAATTAGCACTGCCTTAAAATGATCTGCAAAGTGATGCTTCCTGAGAAATAAGGAAATGCATACTCTCAGCCTGTTCCAGTAATAAAATGTATTTTTTAAGAAGGAGGGACTAGTGACACCATGTGTCCAGACCAAATAGAGCTGCTTGTAAAAATCAGTATTGCTTGTATTTGACTTTGTCATTTCTTCTGTGAGCTGAATATTTTTGGAGAGTCCATGTTCAAAGCAGATTTATCCTGTAGTCTTCCATTCCATATGGCTACAATACTTCTGTATTGTAATAGCCTAACATTTATGTATAGTGCCCATAAACCAAGTACCCAAATCACACATGTAATGTGTAATGTGATTGCCAGTACAGACATCCACAGTTGAATGTCAAGCTCTGTGAACCAAGTTCAGAAGAACCTTTTTGAGAAGGTGCAGTAGTTGGTACTGGAAACATGGATTTATTGTCATTTGGAATTTTACAAAACAGCATCAGCAAACTTTGTTTTTCATGAAGTCAGTGGAAAACTGTCACTGATATCAGTAGGAACTGCATCAGTTTTGAGCACTTTGAAAATTCCTCTGTTAAACTTCTTTTTGATGGAGATGAGAGGAAAATAGCTGTAGTGTCGAGCAAAATTTACCGTTTAAAATGGTTCGCATGTGTAAGGTGCTACTTCAGTTATTTTGTTGAAGAGCTGATCAGAGAGGTACATAGGACTACTAGGACTGAACTAGAAAGATATAAACTGAACCCATGCTTGCAAATGGAGATTACCTACTACAGCACATGAGGGCATATTAAAAAACAAGCAGGGAAAACTATTTCATCATGTTTTCTCTCCCCTTGCTTCAGTTCTACAACATTAATACTGCAAACATTTTGATTACAACACATTTGTGGAAGAAACAGGTGGCATCTCTGCTGCCTACATGTCCCTTTACCTGGTATGGTAAAGACTTGATCATCTCCCCCACTGTTTCTAGGCATGCAGTCAAAAGTCCTTAATAGCAGAAAGTCATTATGACTATGTCCTAGAGGGGTTTGGGCAGCCAAGTGCACAGAATAAATGACTACCCTTTAATTTACTTTCATGTACTGCCTTTACCTTATTTATCACATCCCTCTCAATCAGTTAAAAAAGACCAGCTTTTCACCATTAAAGAAATAATATGCAAGCTTTTCTGCAGGATTAAACGTTTTGATCATTTCATTTGCAGACCCACTAATTACCACCAGAGTACCATGATATTTTAGCTGTATGCAAACAGGCAGCTTACTCACACCAAGCATGTCTCCTGCAAGTTCTGCTGGGAATATCTTGACATTCACAGTGAAAAACACACAGCAAATAACAAAAACTGCAGCCTGTAAAATCTGTGATAGCAAGCGCAAATTTCTTGGGGGAAGTGTCAATGCCACTGTTATTTGGAAGATGTTGTCTTGGCAGGCAGGCTTTATAAATATTTAAATATTTCTGTAAAAAGCACTGAAAAATAAGATTCATTCCTTTCCCCCCCCCCCCCCATACCTTTGTTCCCAGCTCCTTGTGGTCAAAATGAAACCAGAGAAGATGGCAAAATAATCCAGTTACCTCCCTGCAAGACAGGAGCATGGATCGTTCCCGCCATCATGGCCTGTTACCTCTTGGTAGCAAACATCCTTTTGGTGAACCTCCTCATTGCTGTTTTCAAGTGAGTGACACATTGCAGAGTATGGACTTGGGGAGGATGTACATTGTTCACACCCTGTGAAGGCTGCTGAACTGAAGGCTTTGGCTGAGAAATGTTTTCAGAAGAGTGAGGGTGAGAAGGAAAGAGGCAATAGTTTGTCTCTAGGGAATGAGGGAAATGCCAAGCTCTTCTCATTGTGCTCATTTCCGAGGACAGACACCTGATGGGAATCAGGGCAAATAAGCCAAAAATAGGTAAGGTTCAGTTATGGCATCATTCACTCCCAATATGGAAAACAAGAATAAAAAGATTTTATCTCAATGGATTGTTGTAAGACTCAGTGGTTGTTCACAATAGACATACACAGTAACAAGATACTTTGAAAAGGCTGATAACCGCTGTGCTTTGCCAAAGCACAAACTTATTCTTTTGTTCTGTTTCCCATTTCTTTGACAAGGAAACATTTGCCAATATTAGTGAAATGTGTCTAATTAAGATGCTATCACATCATCTTTGGCAAAGTACCCAAAACCATTTCAATCTGATGTTATTTTCCTCTCCTTGCCTTCTAGCAACACATTTTTTGAAGTCAAATCTATATCTAACCAAGTATGGAAGTTTCAAAGATACCAGCTAATCATGACATTCCATGAAAGACCTGTTCTCCCACCACCTCTGATCATTTTCAGCCACATGACTATGATATTCCAACACCTCTGCTGCAGATGGCGGAAGCATGAAAGTGATCCAGATGAGAGAGACTACGGATTAAGTAAGCCTTAGACAATTCACAGAGTGGACTGCCCAATGCCCTTGGTAATATCTAGTGTTTGACAGGCATGAAGTCAAAGTCCAGCACCTTGATAACCTTTACAGCAAAAGAACAACTTTAAAAATCTTCCCTGAAGAATTTAGTTCCACCTGCACTGCCCAACTCTTTGTTCTCTTTGGAGTGGTAATGAGGCTGTGTACTTCTGGAATTTTTTGGGGTATTACCCAGTTGATTCCTTCAAATCAAAGGTATTTATTTTGCCATTAATAGAGGTCTATTGTTGCTGGAATTCTTACAGTCCGTCATGCTTCCACTTTTATTTTTGAAAAGACAGGGAGAACATTCCTACTTTTTGAGCAAACAGCATACTTTTCCCCAACACACTTTTTGCCTAGATAAGATGAGAGATGGTAAAAAGAAATTTTGTATACACGTTCTCTCCTTGACACTGACTCAAACTGGAGGAGTAATTTATCCACACACTTTAATATGTACTCTCATAGCTATGATGGAAAACCTGTCAGATTATTTTGATAGCACTTTCTCTTCTCTACTGAATTCTTCAAAGCAGAAGATCTCTAACTCCCCCAACTTACATGCCAAAGGCAGGGAGCTAAGGTTGTGCATCTCTTCCCAACATTAGTCCATGCCATAGTCCACTTCTTTATGAGGAAGGAGCAGGAGACAAGCGTGGTGCTGGAGATGCAAGTGCAACTAGACTGCTCTCCTCTCACTCCCATGACACTGCTCCCTGCAGGTATCAGTTCTTGCCATGTCGAACAGACTCCTGTACCCTCAGACTCCTTTCCTAGTAGTCTGCTAATGTCATTATATTTGTATTAGATTACAGGTGGGCTTTGGCTTCCACCATCTCTCCAGGACCAGACCAGCAGCTGTGTTTAGACTCCATGCAATCAAAATGTATTCATGTTTGCTCACCATTTGCCTGCTTAAGTGTTTCTATCTCCAGAATTGTTAATAACTGAAGCCACTACTTTGGCAATTAGCTGTATCTATCTGCTTTCACATCAAAATGCTACATAAATTTTGAAGCCTGCTTTTGAAAGTTTAGTCCATGAATTTCACAATAAATATGTAGTTAATTTCTCATGTTAATATTTGCCAAATTCACATTTCTCAACTGTTTCCACAGAGCTTTTCATAACCGAGGATGAACTGAAAAAGGTCCATGATTTTGAAGAGCAGTGCATAGAAGAATATTTTAGAGAAAAGGATGACAGATTCAATTCCTCCAATGATGAAAGAATCCGTGTGACTTCAGAAAGGTGCACTTTTTTTGTTTGTTCTCATAAATTGATCTGGAAATGTGTTTCTGTTGCCATTCTTATTTTTCCTTTCTTTTTCTTGAAAAGGGAAAAATCTGAGGTATTTTTGATAAGTCTTAACTAAAAAGTAGAGAGATAAAAGGTGGTGAATTTATTTTATCTTTTGTTTGCTAAGGCAAACATGTTCAAGGCTAGGTAGGATGGGACTCTGAGGAACCTGATCTACTGGAAGGTTTCCCTGACAGAGGCAGGAGGCTTGGAACTAGATGATATTTAAGGTCCTTTCCAACCAAAACCACTGTATGATAAGTTTTGAAAAAAATGAATCTTTTAACCAGTTGTGTTAGAAAATATCTCATGTAGTGAGAGACACCACTTATCCTTGCATTTCAGTTTTTAAAGCAGAACTTAAGGCACAAGTGGTCAGAAGACAATGGGAGAATAAATTAGAGTTCCTCAACAAAAAATAATACTTTAGCTCTTACCCACTAGCCATTCAGATAAGGAGCAAGCCTTGTTTCAGGAGGGCCTTGCTAGGTAAGCTGGTTTCATTGAGACCAACAGCGATCCTGACATGGTTTTTAAATAAAACAGGTCATTTCACCTGCAACAAAGCACAGAGGACAAAAGTACTACCTTATTTAGTGGAAGTTGCCAGTCTTCAATCTCATCAGTCCTAAAAACTCTGTTAATCTGCTGTGGTGCTTATATGCTTTCATAGAACACTGCCAAGCTCTGATTATGAGGACAGTTTGTGTTTGATTCTTAGCACTTCTGCCAATAAATATTTTAGGGCCATATCCTATCAGATATTTATAAAACTTATGAACCAGTGAATACACCACTAGCTGAAAACTCCACTTAGTTTGAATAACAGAGGTCAGGTGAGTTGTCATTTTCATTGATTACACAGATAAAACGCTCTTCTCCTTATACTTAATCTTCTAACACTGCCCCTGATTCAGCTATGCCTAAACTATGCTTTCTGTAGGCAAGGAAACATACTGTTAATTTGATTTTGAAATAAATCTATCCCAGAGCAAGATTGGAAGATATAACATCCTTTAATCGTCTGCGTTACTGAAAACCAAAGAACTCCTAAAACATGTATTTTAGAAAAGGATATTAGAGGGGAAGTTAGTAAGGCATGGAATGATTTCATCATCATGGCCAAGGAATCCTGCTTTACTGGTCTGGAAGAGGTAAATGGTAGATGAAATTATAGAGGTCTATATAATTATGAGTGCAAGGAGAGAGTGAGTAGAAATCAATTGTTTGCTGTCACTCCCAGAACACTCCCAGAAGAAGGGATAGGGGAGCAACAGAATGATTTAGCAGCATCCCAGATTCAAAATAAACAAAAAATAGGTGATTTTTTTCATGCAGTAAGTAGTATTACAGAACAAATTCTTGAAAGTTTGTGTGGTCCAAATGAAGCTGATGGTGTCAGCTAAAAGTCTACATGCATTCAAACAGAGACTAGAAAAGCTTACAGGTAAAGAAATCAGCAAGAATTGCTAAATGCATAGAGATTATATTGAGCCCATCAAGTTTTTGAGCAAAAAATGCGTAGAAACTGAAGAATATAAGGAGGAAAGAATTACATACACTTCAAAGTAAGATAGTGGGCTAAACTGGTCTGTGGTCCGAGTAGATTTTTTCTTGTGTTCTGATAGACCAGTGGTCACTGAAAATCATAGATGCAGGTCCAAATCTCTGGACATAGCTTTCCTTTTGGGGGACAAGGAAGGAAGAGGTATGTTTGAAGACCTGTAAATGAGAAGTAATCCAGCTGGGTCCTCCTCTACGTCATGCAAATGCTATAAGTGCTTGAAAATTAATAAGTAACAGTTGCCCTTGCATTCTGTTCTGCCCCTGTTTTATAGGAAAAATGTCCTTATCTCTAATTTAAATGAAAAGATTAGAGCACCTTGTTCCAGAATGGATTTTATGAATATGAGTCCTGAATGAAAACAAGCACCTGAGCCCCAGAGAGAAATATTTGTTTTAAAAATCCGTTTACCTTAGCCAATAGTGGAATGTGGAAATAGCCAGCCCCAGCTTTATAAGAGAGACCCAGGAAGTGAACCCTGTGAGGTACAGAGGACACTCCCAGAACCAAGCACACTACTGGGAATGAAATCCCAGCTGAATGCAGTTCATAAAAGCTCTGAGGTATACTTTAAAGATGCTTGAGGAATCAGGTCTATCTAAGTGTCTTATGTAACACGTATTTTAAAAACTGGATGCCTGAGTCTGTTATTTTGCCTGCAGTCATGGCCAGGGAAGTATCAATTGAAGTGCTAATAATCTAAACCACTAAACTTCTTTATTCTAACCTGTGGAACATTCACAGAATCACAGAATATGCCAGGTTGGAAGGGATCCACAGGGATCATAGAGTCCAACTCCTGGCCCTGCACTGGACTCTCACACCATGGACAGTCACACCATGTGCCCTTGCATCATCCAAATGCTTCACATACCTACAAAGCCTTGAAAGAGGAAGTAGGAGGCTAGTACTGGAAGGCAAATAGGAGGTGGGAACAGAGTCTTGTTTGCAGTCTAATTGGGTCCCAGAGGCAGGTTAGGGATTAAGGAAAACAAAACAAGAGATCCAGTTTCTTGATTATCGTGGTTTCAGAATGGTATTCCCCAATTTAGTGTTCCCACCGAAACACTCTGCACCACGTGCCACTTGCTCACACCCCTCTAACACTAACGCTTTCCCTCCAATGAGAGGGAGAGGAGAATTGGAGACACAGAAAGTAAAGATCATGGTTTGAGATAAGAACAGTTTACCGGAAACAGGAATGAGATAAGAAAATGAACAGTAACAGCAAGAATATTAATAACAGAGTGTACAAGGGAGCTGAACGAATCTCTGTGAGTGCTCACAATGTGAAACCTGGCACTACCTCTACCACTTACTTCACCCCTGGCCTGGCCAGAAGGGACCCAACCTCCCACTGCCCTCTGTGTATGGCATGAGGATATAGGATAACCTCTGAGTCCTGGCTATCCCCCTCCTGGCTACTGAAAAATTAACCCTGGCCTGGGCTGAACCAGGACATTAATGCATTGACCTGGGTGTAAACGAATTATTTCATCTATGCAGTCTGTCACTGTGTTGGGGCAGGACCACAGTGTCTTGTCTGACTCACTTTATAATAAGCTGCCGTAACAGCACCTATAACAGCTACTCTTGCCTGAGGATAGTCCACCCTGGCATCCTGTGTGGCCTGTCTCAATTCAGGAATTACCTTACTTCTTTTGTAAGAAGAGACATCTCAGATATGTCCAGATTTGACATCATGACACAGAATTTCTCCTTTATCTGATCGTTTCAGAAACTAGAAGCGTAAATCAACACTTGATAGTTTCTTTCCATGACCCCAAATACTAAGTAACTTGGAGGAGCAGCCCACTAGCTAGGATCTCACATAAGCACATAGAAGTAGCACCAGGTTACTGACACACATCAGAGGAAGCGATTGACTGTGAAAGAAAGTAAAGCAGTACCAGGCTGTAAGATGTTTCCCTTGAAGGCATTTATCAAAGCAGGAAAATCTTGGTGAATCTCCCAGAGATCTCTGAGGAAGGTGAAATTGGACAAATTCACTTCATTGCAGCAGAAGAATCATGTCCTTTCCTGGAGCATTGTGTTACATCTTGACCAGCACAGAGACACGTGTAATATGATCAAAAAAGACTATCCTATTTTTCTTGATCTGGCATGAAGCCACTGAAACTATCTCTCTTTAGTAATATTTGTTCTGTATGGACAGCTCTCAACTCTTTCAAAGCCCGTGCAAAACCTCTTGTTGATTTCAAAGGGAGCAGGGTCACATCATAACAGTATTTGAAAAGCAAATATGCTGGCTAGAGTACATATTATTATGTCATCTTTGGTACTCTATGGTATCCATTAGTACAGCGCTTTACAGTCTGCAAATGCAATTACACTTACAGCATCCATGTGGATGATGACATAGCTATTACCTTGATTTCAGAGCTGGCAGACTGAAGTGCACAGAACTAGCTTTGTCTTGATAAAAGGGACTGAGCCTACAAGATCCACCCACACATGAGGAATGACAGCAGGAAGGGTCTGTGAATCTGGTGACATCTCTCTTTGGTCAAAAAGAGTTCAGTGGTCTTAGGCTCCAATGAGAATGCAGCCAGGACAACCCAACTTCCTCAGCCTGGTGAAACCACCGCACTTGGTAAAACTGGCTGCTTGCATAAGCACTGCTTTACCAAAAGAGGTCAGGTAATACCCTATTACAGTCTTGGGAATTGCTATCTATGTTTTATTTAAATAAAACCATTCAGCAATCACCTATCAAAAGCCCTGTAAGTGACTTTCAGTGTCCACAGTGCTTGTGGCAGTTGAAAAGGATTTTGAAGTATAAATGATGCCTTAAAAATGAACATAGTTAGACAAAGGGATTTGTGAGCCTAATTCTAGCATTCAGTTAAGAGGTCCGCTTTGGAAAAGAGTGCCTTACTCCCATTAAAGAATGATTTTAATTAAATTACTAATGAACTTATGTTCAAAATTTAAAAATAAATAAACCAAAATGAATGCCAGCAAAAGTCATCCTCTCTCAAACTATGATCAAAAAGGCTCATCACAGGTAATATAAAATCTGATTTCTGATCTCTTTTTTTTTTCCTGGTTACTGAATATTGAATATTGTCCTTATATAGTCCATGTTTGTTTGACTATTAAAAATTTTTGAGTTTCAGCAGCACACCTTGATGCATGTTTTATATGTAGCCTCCTCTTTTTCTCTTCTCATTCTGTTAGGATGGCTTGGTACCTACCAATAGGTTGACTAAGTCTTGCTGTAAGAAAAAGCACAGGTGTAAAGGAGGCATCATACACGGATTTTGTGAGATTTGCTAAAATGTTTATATACTCTCCTGAGTGTACATGGAGAAAAAAATCCAAAGCAAAACTCAGACATTCTTATTTTTAAACAGTATTTTATTTCAAAAGCGTTCCTCAAGGAAACACAGGTCTAGCTGTCTACTCACTGAGTAAAAGTATATTTTCCCAAGAATATGGGAAAATAGAAAAAATCACTTATCCAAAAATTTTAAGAACCAGATTATGGCTGTATTTCTCGAGAACACATTCTCCTACATTCACAGTGTTTGGCTGATGTGATTTTGTCATGTTTCTAGTAGGGTTATTCCCATATCATGGTGCTGTTCTGTATGATGAATGAGTACAGAACTGAACAGTAAATTAATACAAGAGAATATCACTAAAAGAAATAATATTTGTTGAAAATTCTGCAGTGACCATATGCAATATATAACTAAAGATGACTAAATTCAGCTAATAGCTTTAGGTTTGGAGGAGATCATCATCTCTCAAGCTTTCTTTTTGTGAATAAAATTATATAGTTAGAGCTCATCAAGTGTAAACACATGTATGTATTTCTCAGTTATCTAGGCACATCTCTGGTTAACTCTGATTTCTAAACCCAGACTACACTACCCTTATCTTGTTACCTTTTTATATAAATTTTCCCCTACTACCAGTGCAGTCGCATCTGTGATCACTTCCATGGCAACCAACAGACCACATAACACAAACACCCTTCACCTTATCTGTGACGATGCCACCAGGCTTGCACTCTGTGCCTCTGATAGCAGCTGATAGACCGTGTTTGGGGAAGGCAGAACAAGTACATGATTATGTACCAGCAAGGTATGATTCTAGGTTCTCCTAAGGATGCATTAGTTGTGTTCAGTAGTATTGCGTAGCCCTCACATGAATGCGGGATGAAAAACTTGTTTCACAAATCTACTCATATACAAACTGGCTCTATTAGTATGAAAATTATTTCGCTTGTGTACAGCTGTCAAAGCAAGAAAAAAAACCGAAAACAAACAACCAACACCAAAACCAGATTATCCAGTTGGCTTCAAAGAATGTTATAAATTCATTCCTGTTCTCAGTGACTGTTGCTGCAGTCAAAGGGGGGGGGAGTTTGTTGTAATCTGAGCATTCTCCAGCAAAACCCAGAGGTTTCTCAAATTGTTTCTCACGTCTCACAGCCCTAAAATTGTGATATTTTATCTGTTCATCATCTTGGATCAGTTGTTACAGAATCTGAATGTGGGGTGAAGGACTCAATTATTGGCTGATAAATATTTCAGAAGTATACTTGCTTTCATAAAATAGCAGTTCAGATGAGTAATAGCATGAGGGAAAATTCAACTGCTTCCCATATAAACTGCTCTCACTATGGAGTTATATTCTGTGTTTTCAATAACATTAATCTGCTTTGTTGGAGAAGCTGGTAGAACTAGAAACAGACTGGTGTCTAAAGACAATGAGAAGAATGAGATTCCTTGAAGCTACCAGTTGAATTCTTAGCAGTGATTACCTGATCATTCATCTATTGAAGTCTGACGATGGCAATACAGCTACTGCTGTATGTTTAATTTGCTGTGCTTGTGCTTTCAAAAGTCACAAACTTCAAAAGAAAAAGCCTGTTTCTGACAGTAATGTGCAACTTGCTGTAGGGAGCAGAGTCACACTCTTACCTGTCCTCTCTTGTGTGGGCAGGTTGCTGTTGGTCATCAGCCCAATGTAGTCAGATTTCAGTGTTGACCAGCAAAACTTGTGAGCATTAGGTAACAGGGCATTAACGCTGCACAATATTCATTCGTTGCTAAAATCTGGTTTCCTTCTGGGCAAGTAAGAGAGTTTATGGTGTTGTCAGTATCGGATCACGTGTCCCATTGAAAAATTAACTCGCAGAAGTAGAAGATGGTATTTATCTCATCAGAAATCCTGGCAATAATTTGTGTCCCTATCAACAGACAGTGTGTCTATTAACATTTGAGCATGAATTGCTCTAACAGGCAGAGAGTAAGAGACTTGTGAAGAGAAAACTGTGGAAATGCAGCCATTTGGTATTTGTTGCTTCTCTCTGCATTGTCCAGTATCTACAGCAATGTGAAAAACCAGAATTGTAATCTATTAATCAAAGATAACTACATAAATTTGTGGCCTTTAGTACTTCTTTGGCAGATAGTGGAAGTCCCAGTCTGCCATAGGGACTACAACCAGAGAAAAATAATTATGCAAAGAAAATTCATATGTGCTAAAGGAATTTCATTGTTTAAAATTGTCAGACTTCATATAAATCCTTCACTTGAGACATTTGAGATGCCAGAGAATTGAAATGGTTGAAGGCCATTGGCATAGATTAGTACGCAATTCACCTTAAAGTTGAAAACATTTAAAAATGAGACAGATCAACAATGTAGAAAAGATATCCTGAAGTTTAAATTAAATTAAATTAAATTAAATATATTGAATCTTGCATTCAATTATTACCTTTTAATATTTTAACCCAATTTTTTATATATGTATTAAGAGAGCAGCTAAAAAATTACTTTAAAATCCATCATTTCAACCCCTAAGCTATTACCAGATACTACCGAAAGCACTGTCACAGTAATGGAGCAATCTTAGTGTGTGCATCCTATTGTAGGCTGTATTTACTCTGATCAGTGTTCTCTTCCTGCAGTTTTCATGCATATTTAACTTGATATGATCTATATTCAGTAAAATAACTGATATATTTTTTCTATAAATCTGAGCTAAAAATTAATCAGCAAAGAAACTATCTCCTTAGGTCCACATAGCACTAACTGGTGTAAATCTGGGGTGAAAGCTAGAAAAATATTATGTTATCCACCTTCTATGGCATATTGCCTGTTTTCCTTGCTTCATTTAGTTCTGCAGTTAGCTGCAGTGGTCCTGCCTGTGGCACAACTGGGAACATGTGTCATCTGCTATAAGTATTATTCATTCATAACAACCTAAGTAGAAGTTTTGGCAGACAAGAGGCAGTAATTCACAGTAACATTTATGTAATACATCCTGTCCCTGGAGTAAGTCACACCCAGTCCCCCTCTCAGCATTACATAGCAGACGTCACTTGTTTAACCCATTGGAGCAGTATCCTGAGCCAGTGGTATTTGTTTGTGGAAACTCTTCTAGCAGGGTTTTGAAGCAGATGAGGTGGTGTAGGTTGCCTTGGGGTTTTGAGACCTATTTGTCACCAACAGTTCTGGTGACCTATTAGCTGAACATCACTGCTTTGTAGAAATTAACCTGTTTAATTCTTCCCTTTTTAAGGGTAGAGAATATGGCCATGCGACTGGAAGAAGTAAATGAGCGGGAGCACTGCATGAAGGCTTCTCTGCAGACCGTTGACATCAGGCTTGCTCAGCTGGAAGACATGATGGGACGTATGGTGACTGCCTTAGAAAAAATGACTGGCATAGAGAGAGGTGAGACAACTAAGATACGATCCAGGACCTCATCCGACTGCACGGATGCAGCCTACATTGTAAGACAGAGTAGCTTCAACAGTCAGGAAGGAAACGCTTACAAGCTTCAGGAGAGCATAGATCCCACAGGAGAGGAGTCCATGTCCCCAACATCGCCTACGATCACACCCCGCATGCGAAGCCACTCTTTCTATGCAACAAATATGAAGGACAAGTGTGGGTTGGAAAAGCTGGAAAGCATTTTTAAGGAAAGATCTCCAAGCCTGCATCGGGCAATCAGTTCACACTCAATAGCAAAAGAAGGAAAGACTCCTTTAGCCCCTACCAGCACTTTGTCAATCGCCCCAGATTCCAGAAGACCTTCATCTTGTATAGACATCTATGTTTCTGCCATGGATGAGATGCATTCTGACACAGAACCTCTCGAGAGCTCCATAAATATTCTTGGTCCGGGAGATGCAGCTCTGCAGGCTCACATAGCCTCTTCCCTTTTAGCTAGCAGTGCATACATTAGCAGTACACCTGGTGAAAAAATTTCTGGCAGGAGTCTTGATTATGAGGAAACCTCTGGAATAGAAACAAGGGCGTTTTCTTCAGACTACTCACAAATCGCCGACTGTCAAATCCCCTGGGATTCAGACCCTCCCTTGTATCACACTTTAGAGCGATCTAAAAGCAGTCGTTACCTGGCTACAACTCCATTTATACTGGAGGAAACGCCCATTGTGAAATCTCACAGTTTTATGTTCTCTCCGTCTCGAAGCTACTTCAGCAGCCTTGGGGTCCCAGTCAAAACAGCAGAGTACACAAGTATTACAGACTGTATAGACACGAGGTGTGTGAGTGCTCCCCAGGCCATCGCAGAGAGGGCCAGTTTCCCTGGAAGTCTTGGGGGCAAAGTAGAAGACTTGGGATGCTGCCACCCAGAGAGAGAAGCTGAACTAAGCCACCCAAGCTCTGATCATGAAGACATTGAGGCCAAAGAGAAGAAGGGAATCCCTTTATCTCCTCAAGACAGCAATGCTGCAAGAACTCTGGCCAACAGCATCCCAGTTCCAAAAATAGAGCGAGCCAACAGCTACTCTGCAGAGGAGTCCAACATGTTGTATGCTCAGCACACACGGAAGAGCTACTCTATCAGTGACAAACTCGACAGGCAGCGAAATGCAACAGGCCTGCGGAACCCCTTTGAGAGGAGTAAGTCCTCCAGGCCAGAGAGCAGAGGGGACAACCTGTCCATGAGGAGACTCTCAAGAACAGGAGCCTTCTGCAGCTTTGAAAGCAAACACAGCTAGGCTTAGACAAAGCTCACCGGCAGTCAAAGGGTCATCTGTTCTCCAGTCCTTTTTCTCAGCAGAATTAAAAGCAAAACCTTCACGTTACACAGTGTCAACTCCAGTTGGCATTAGCCACTGGTCAAGGGAGCACATTGTCAATCTCAGCATCGCCCACTGAGGTACTACATCTTGACCCAGTTGACATTTGCACTTAAGGAAAAAGGGAGGGATGAAAGTTTTACAAAAACTTCAGTAAACAAGAGGAATAACAAGCCCCCTTTTAGAAATCAGAAGAAATATATTAAGAGGTATAAATAAATTAATAAATATTTGCCTTTTATTAGAAGGCATCCTAAAATCTTTGATCATTTTTCAAGTTTTTAAGATGCAGAAATTAACTGGCAAAAAGAGATGTAAAAATTAAATGTTCTAAACTTCAGTCACAAGCTCTTTTACATCTGTTTCACCATTGTGATGACTGATAAAAAGCATTTATTATATCTCTAGGAACTGGCAGCAAACAAGACTCCCAAGTCCCTTGCATCCCACACTTGTGGAAATGAAGAAAGGTGAACACAATAACAACCATAATGTTCACTTGTCTCCTGTTGTATCAACTTCTAGTGCCACAGAAAGTTTATATTTTCAAGAGCAGAAAGGGAAATGAAATGCCTTTTGTACTGCAATTTAAATGGAAGGAGAATTTATGCTAAAATATCAGGTGATTTCCTGTATGAAACAGGCGTTCTAGATTCTAGCACAGCTGAGCAAGCTCAGGATGAATGTAATTAAGCGGAATAGTATATATTTATTTTTTTACCACATTTGTCATCAATATATTGTTTCACTAAATCAAAGGATGTGATGGAACAGTAAAAAGAGCGTGATCAGAGCAAAGCATGGTAATATTGTCAGGTTCTTACTGCTCCATTTAATTATGTACACAAATAGGGGAGATTTATGCACCATGCTGCTACTGGGTTCTTCTTGCTGTTCCATTTGAGCTGCCGACTTTTCACATCGCTCCCTCACCTAAAAATATACACCTTTTTTTTCATGTGTACATATCTGCATTTGAACATTTCAGAGTATACAAGAATTATCAAGCAATCTGAATCCAGATTCATGTAATTAGACTGAAGTTGATTAAAGGAAAATGTTTTTGTCAGAGGACTGGAAAACACTAAAATTTCTATATGCTTCTAAGGTAAGTTAAAGAACCAAAGTGAAACTGCGAGTGTCTCTAAAGAGCAAAAGCCATCGGTTGTGACTAGGCTTCCACCGTTCAGCAGCATATGACACAATGAGCATTTTTATAGGAGGAAGTGAGTGTGAACGGTACTGCAATGATGGTTTTGATTGAAGACAGTTGCAACTCCACTGAGCTGACCCAAGGGTCCACAGTGTCAACCAGACTTTCAAACTTCTCATAAGAAGGTGTCCTGGGTCACAGGTGGAAGGGTATGCAGAAGATTGGAAAAGGATGGAGAAGCATAAACGGCAACTGGATCAAAATTTCACATACATTATGAAGGCAAACATTTAAGCTTTTAAAGAGTTAAAGCTAGAGCTATTAAAAATT
Source organism: Oxyruncus cristatus (assembly GCA_013399855.1). Taxonomy (NCBI): domain Eukaryota; kingdom Metazoa; phylum Chordata; class Aves; order Passeriformes; family Cotingidae; genus Oxyruncus; species Oxyruncus cristatus. The sequence goes on from VXAY01002305.1 coordinate 364,061, forward strand.
CAAATATCTCTACAATTACCAACATCTCTGTAGAACCAGCTCCTTTTTGTTATTAAAAATGAACACATGTGAGTGTGGTACATAATTCCCATTATTTAAATGGGAATTATCTTTCAAAGGCACCTTTGAGAATGCAGGCTGACATTTTCTCACCGAGTCCTCACACTGGGGGAGACTCTGAGCACCATCTGAGAGCTAAGTCTGAAAGGCAACAAATCCAGACAGAAAATAATCATCAGCCTCAGGAAAAGAGGCAAAGAAGGTGAAAACATTTAGTTAACAAGTCACTGCGTTGGAAAGTTCAGGAAACAAAGAAATGCAGCAAGGGGATGTTAAGAACAGTGTGTTTCATACTTCCTGCATCAACGTGTTCCTTGCTTTCTTCTATTTGTTCAGGCTTTCAATGAGCTAAACTCCACCAAGACAGCGTGTTTATGCAATTGCCTTTCAGCCCATGTGCAGCTTTACAGTCACACGTCAATACCAAGAAAGGTCAGAAGCCTTTCTGTGCATTATGAAGCATGCTTGTGGCAGGCTGATTGTTGAACAGTAGCAAAATGCCCAAGGGCAAAGGAACTTGTATTTAACAATATGCTTCAAATGTGCCAACTTCTGTTAGCAGCCTTTTCCTAAGGCTTCTCCAAATATATCTATCCTTGGTGAGTAGAGGGGGATATTCTCACTTTGTTTTCTTTGTTACTTTTATGAATGTCTGCTAAAACTGTTGTGGACTCTTTCATTTTCACCGTATTACTGGCCTACTCTAGAGGAATTTCAGATTCATTAGAAATTCCTTATCAGTGCTTAGTGAATTAGTTCAAGGCATTGGGTTCTCCTCTGGGGTAGATTTCACTGCTTAGTTTGTCAGGGTAAAGGAATTTGCCAAACCTAGAAGCTGTATAAATGTTTAGGATACAGCACCTTATTGATCTGGAGCACACATTCCAGGTAAAATGAAACAGGACACTTTATTTACCTCTTAAAATTTGCCATTATGTATAAAATGTAAATTCAGATGTTAAAAGTGTGATTGCAAGATGTCAGAACACCACTTTTTCTGAATGTTTCCCATTTATTCTATGATGTGGTTTCTATAGAATATATTATGATGGATGTTAGATTATTTTGTTTTCACCTGCTTTTACACGTTGCATCAAACTGCTCCTTTTTGAATTTGATGCTAAAACACCTCTTCCTTGCAGTGGGACCAGACTTCCCATTCCTAATATTATGATCATTTAGTGAGTGAAAGTCTTATCATCCATCATCATGTAGCTATAGCGTGTGCCATATGACATATTCTATATCAAAGGGTAGCTTATGAAGTAGACACATATTTAGTTGTGACATGTGGTAATATTAGTGAACGTTACAGGACAGTTTTAATATCGCATTATATGGTCTTGTTTGTAAATCTGTAACATTCAATAAAATAGCACATGTTGCATCAAGCATTAAGTTCCACTATCCAGTTATTAGCTTACATATGGAATATGCAGTTCTTGTCACAGTGTGTAAGTTTGGTATGTTTCACACATTTCTTTGTATAGCTCCACTTAAATGTCTGTTTGAGCTGATGTATAAACATCTAATGAGCTGCTGTGGGCTGTGACAGATGAGTTGTGATGGTGTGAAAGATGAACTGGCATGTTATGCAAAAGATTATAAGATAAATGAACTTTAATAATATTTTGAAACTCAACCGAGCTTAGGTGTTTGTTTACATATGCTGGTTGACTGAGGAAGCTGTGTGCAGTATTTTATAAATATTTTCCTATAGTAATCTGTTCTGTTGTTTCCAGTTTAAGTGATTCTATTCTACAGTTGGGGTATACACTTGTCCTAGGTATTGTATTATAGCACATTATTCTTTCACAATAACAGTGTGATATGACTGAAGTAGTTTCTCTTCCTTACAGTCCAGTCTTTTTTTGTGTCAAAGAAAATGCATGCATTGTTCCATGAGTTTCTTTGGACTACTAGGAGACTTAACATTTTACTATTGCCTGCCTGTAAAGATGAATCCAGTTAGGAATGAATTCAAACTTTTGGATGTTTACATTATTTCCATTATGTTTGATCTTTAGCAAAGTAAGTGATTTTTTTATTATTTTTAAATGACAATTGTATTTTATGAAATTTGAATACTCAATACAAAATACAAACCTACAGCAGTGCTCAGACATTTGGCTCTCTCTTTTTTTGGAAGAGATAAGGTGCTACATTATTGTTCTTAGCACAAGTGCCAGTTAACAAATGGCAGTGAGGGGATAATTTGAAAATATAATGAAAAACCAAAACATCCATTCATCTACATACGGAAATCCCTCTGGGTTCCAGACATAGATTACTTTTTTCTTTAATTTTCCATTTATAGATTTTTTGGTAAAAAAAAAAGAAAAACAACAAAACTGATTTGTACCTTTTGTGGAATGGATAGCCTTTTGTCAGGGGATAAATATCTTAGTTAGGTATATTTTTTGTATGAGAAGAAAATGATTTGTTTCTTAGAAACTGTCAGTGCATGGAAGATGCAACTACATGAATAACTGCTCAAAAAAAATGTGCTGGTAGCAGCACACAGCCTTAGTCCAATGACTGCAGTCAGAGCAAACAAGTATCTGTCCTGAGAGCATTAGTTATCAAAGGTATTAGAGTGAACCAGTGAAACAAAATACTCTGTAAACTCGTGGTGCAGATTTTCAAAACAAGCATAAATGTCTTGTTATGTTGCTCAGGTTAAACACTTAAGAGGATATGATAATCACCAGAAGGGAAAATGTGAGCTGGTCATTCCTGGATTTACCTGGGAATGCTTAAGTAGTTGTGATGTCTCTCCCCTGCTTAAAAATAATATATTTGCATTTTTGCACAAATATGCATAATTGTTTTAAGAAAGGCCACATTTTCAGTTCTGCTGAAAGATAGTAAGTATAGATCATTTTCTTCGAAAGAGATGGGAAAGATTCCTAGCATGGATTTTTCCTTCAGCCACCTCAAATAAAAACACAGTCCCAGCTGGAACAAAGTAAAGCACTGGGGGTGTCTGCTCACCTAGTGAAACCCTTCATTACTGTAGATGGTATTCACTGTCCTTGCCACACATTGGCACAAAAGCAGTAGTAATAAATGCAGAGGGACTTCGTTTCTGCACCCCAGTGAGAGTTACCCTGCTTTATAGCCAGTCATACGGTGAACACTACAGGTCACACAGGCTTCTCTTCTCCAAGACTGACCACAAACTATGGTCTTACAGATGCTGGTGGAAATCTGCAGAAAATGCACTAATTTGAATGGCATACTCTGACTTTTGTCAGGAGATGGATTTATTCTGCATTTCTAACTCTATATTACTTTGACCCATGGCATGGCACTAAATCATCTTCAAGCTGGAAGGTCTAATGACAGAGCCTTTGAGCCAGACTGGTTGTGAAACAGTCTCTGACCTTTTAATTTCTGTTGTATGCTCTCAGATCTGTTGTAGAGCCACACATACTTATTTCAAAGAGCTATTAGGAAAAAAGTTTGATTATTAAATTGCTGCTGTTTCTGCTGCAGGGAAGTGATAACTCTTGTTTATTTTAGTATCTGGGAGGGGGGGAAGGGACAGAAGAGGGAATTGGATGTGAAATACAGTTTTATGCCTGTACAAGAATAAATTTTATTAAAGTTATATCCTTTTTCCACCACTGCAGTTGTTGTACATGAGGAGAGTCTATTTGCTGCTACTGCTGTCTGGAACAGTGTTTGCAATATACTATACTAATAGCTATTTAATCGTTTATTGTTTGGGCTATCATTTGTAAGTGTATAACAATCATTTATAAAGGGATAAAAATTATTAAAATGTCATTTTAAACAAATTCCTACTAATACAAAGCTTTTCAAGTATGATTTGTCTAAATGTACATAACTAGGGAAAATGGTCCTTTCCAAAGGTCTACTGGATTCACAATGCACTTTTAGACTGTGTTTAGATGCGTAATAAAGAGCAGAAGTTGACAATTACTACAGTAGAACTTTCTGAAATTTCTGTAACAATTGTTTTGCAATAAAAAAAGAGATGTAGATCAAAATATCTGTTCTTACTGGAGCATTTATTTACGGTCATTTACTTTCAAAGCAATAAAGCAATGGTACAATGGCAGCTACTTTTCTCTAAGATCTCTCACTGCTGTAGTCCTAACTTTACAGCTTTAAAGAAAACCGAAGCATTTACTCTATTGTGCACAGGAGTTCTGAATGCTGTAAATTATTTCCACCTCTGAGATCAGGTTTCATTCATGTGTCCCTTATTCCGGCCAATACGAGAACCAAGACGTACTTCTCAGCGTGTTCATTTAAAAAGAATAAATGGTTTCTTTTCTTTGTAGATATCATTTCAGAACAGGGGTAACGTAAGCATTGATTGCAGATCTTCTCTAAATTGCATCCACATAGACTGGAAGAAGCATGCTCCTTTGTATGACAGATGGTATCGCTGGCTCTTGTAGCTAAAGAAGATTCATTAAAGACAGAGGGCACCGAGTAATCCACTACCCATGTCCTCCTCTGAACTGACAACTCACCTTGCTCAAGAATGTAATCATTGTCTCTCTCTTCATGCAGCTACAACCAGCTCTGGTGCTTCCTCACAAAAATACTGAAAAAAACATTACTGACACAGAATCTGCCACATTCAGAACCTTCTGCCTCCACAAATAAGCCTTCACTGAGATAATAATGTGTTTTAGCTAAATGCAAAAGAAGCACAGGAAACAAACATCCAATTGAATAAGGATATCAGATACTCAAAATAGTTCTGCAAAGATCAGTCACACTTCAGGAGAGAAATGGTTCAGAGGAGTGTTCTTTATTTCAGATATCTGAGAAGGAAAGGCTAAATTTCTTAATCAGGTTTTATTTCATCCTCTCTCAGGATTTCTCATCCTTTCACTGCCATTCAGTGAACACTGGGAGTTTGAAGATTTCAAAAACAAAACTAAAAAATAAATCTGTTCCAGACAGTTGTTGTTAGGCTTCTTTCCAATTAACACTCTATCTCTGGTCTCCCTGGGATTTTGCACAGTAACAAATTCCACCTGAATTCAACCAATTAGTAAGTGCTGGGGAAAAAAGCAGCATCACTAGCCTTGATTTTCATTCCCTTGAGCTGCAGTTTGGTAGCCTTTAGGGCAGTGGTCTCTTTTAATCTCATTAGCACATAATGGAAAAGAATGCCATTTAACATACACTGTGGCAGCCAACCTGATTCATTATCCCCATGACTGAGTACAGCAACAGCCCACAGTTACACTAGTCCTCACTGTCTTTGCATACAAAGCCCAAATTTCACCCTGCTACACTTTTGGAACAAGAACCATAAAACCCCATGATTCCATTATTTTGGCATTTCAAATAACTGATTGCAGGCATAAATAGTGTAATATTTGGATTATATTTTTTGGAGGCAATAATGACGAGCAGTATCTGAGAGAGGACCACAGCGTGCTCATGAGAAATAACAATAGCAGTCTGTGGACAGTTACAGACATCTAACAGCAGATGATGCAGGCTACTTTTGTAGGGAACTATGGGTGGAACTGCTTTTGCTAGTCTGGATTCCAAACCAAGAAGTTTGACAGGGGTACAGATGGTTGGTGAGACTGATATGCTCCTACCATCTTATAAAACTTAAACTTTATAGCTACACTCATCCTCAATTAAACATGTAGCCAGAGGTTGAACAGCCACATATACACCACAGAATCAGTCTATGGAGATGATAGAATTATCCTCACAAAATATTCCAGTCTTTTTTTTGTTCACAGTGTGCAAGATGAGAATTTTCCTAACAAACTTGGGAAAATAACATATCTAAGAAGGCTCTAAAAACATTACAGAAAATGTTAATACATAATCTTTTTCTTTTTTTTTATTTGAGAGATGACAAAAAAATCAACTACCCATGTAGCATTTCACTACTCACTAAATAAAGTCTTGAAACTAAAAATGCATCTTTAACAAAAAAAAATAAACAAATCTTCTGCAAATATCAGCAAAAAACACTAAATCTGATTGAAGAATTACATTCTGCAAAAACTCATAAGAAATATTAGTCACAAATCTGAATTGTAACTCACAACTGCTGAACCATAGAAACTGCGCTCTAATTTGTGGAGGAGGGGAAACAGACAAAGGGTGTGTGCAAATAGGAAACAAGGAAAATTAGTTTACTTAAAGGAATATATGGACAATCAACTCTAAAATTCATATTCCTTTTACACTGTATGGCCAGATCCCACTTTTTTCCCAAGTGGACATCTGGGGAACAAATATCAGCAAATATCAATAGTGTCAGTTTATGATTAATCCATTTCTACCATACTATCTATTTTGCTAAGATTGTACAAAATCCCTCAGGGAATCATATTTTAGACAATTTACAGAAACAATGGCTAATCTGTGCTTATTGTAGAATAAATATCCACATCACAGAGGATCTGTGGATTTGTTTTGGTTAAATATCTAAAAGGACATTCTCTTAGCTGCAATCTTAACTGAGCAATGGTGAATAGTTGCCCTGTTGCAAGAATGGGCCAAAGATTCATAAAATGTGGCCTGGTCCTCAGTTCCCCAGAGATCATTTTCTCCCTGAAGCCTTTTGGCTTTCGAACCAGAGCAGATGGCTTGCATATCCACCCCAGTTCAGGTATGTGAGAGAGGAAGAGCAGGCACAGTGGGAAGCACACAGCAATGCAGGGACATTTCTTCCACTTTCCTCAGTGAGCAGGGTCACAGCTAGGGACTACATTAATTTTTGTGTGCTTATTTAGATTATTAATAAATCCATCTAAAAGTAATGCAAGGTTGCTTACTTTCTGTGAAACAGGGGTAAGCCATGTTTCATAGGCTGTGGTCTTGGTTTTAGGAACAGAAAGTCCCCAGGGTGGGGAGGCAGACGGGGCCAGCACAACTGGAGTGCTGCAGTGGATGGCTGTACACTCTTTGTAAGGAATAGGCAAGGGAGGGGAGGTGGTGGGGTAGCCCTGTATGTTTTCACTGGCTAGAGATTGACAATGGTGTTGATAGGCTTGAGTGTTTATAAGTAAGAATCAGATGGAGTGGTAGAAGTCTGGTCTAGACCACCCCACCAGGATGAACATACAGATAAAATATTCTTGGTGATTCTTGGTGAAGTCTCACAACCACTGGCCCTTGTTCTTGAGGGGCACTTCAACTTTCCAGACGCCATCGGAATCACAGAAAAGGGGTTGCTGGGGACTGTGGCAGATAAGTTCCTGACAGAAGTGGTGAGTGAGCCAACTAGGGAAGGTGCCTGCTGGCCCTGCTGTTTGTGAACAGAGGAGGACTGCTGGGTGATGGGATGGTTGGAGATCATCTTGGGCTCAGCAAACATGAAATATTTTTGAGAAGTATTTTGAGAAGTAAGAAAGGAGGTCAGCAGAACCACCACTGTGGAATCCCAGGGGCAGACTTTGGCCTGTGTATCTGCCTGGTTGATAGGGTCTTTGGGAGGAAGTTTTGAAGGGCAAAGTGGCCCAAGGAATGCTGGACGTTCTTTAAGGCAGAAACCTTAAAGACACTGAGGTAGGCTGTGCCAAAGTCAGGAAAGATGGGTTGCCAGGGCAGAAAACTGGCCTGGCTGAACAGAGAGCTTTGGTGGGAACTCAAGGAAAACCAGACCAAACATGTATCACCTTTGGAAGAAGAGGCAGACAACTTAGGAACACCACGAAGATGTCCTGAGGTTATGCAAGGAGAAAATTAGAAGGACCAGGGCCCAACTAGAGCTTAATCCGGTTACAGCCATAAGAGACAATAAAAAATGGTTCTATAAAAGACAATAAAAATATATTAAATATAAATAGATCAGCAACAAAAGGAGGGCTAAGGAAAATCTCCGTGATCTCTCCGAGCTCACAGACCACAGGGTGCGGAGGAGAGAGGAACTGGATGTATGGTGAACAGAGGGGAAACAGATTTTTTTTTCTATCTCATGAATACATTCCTACTTAGAATTGATCTCTGGCTGGATAAGGCTGTTGGATGAGGCCCATTGTCCTCCAGGACATAAATCTGGGTTTCTAGTGCTATGCATTGTAGAACCTGAGCCCTGGAAAAAAGGCCGGGTTTAAGGCACAGCATCAGGGATGTCGGGGTATTTTCAGACAATGTAGCACTGTGGATATTTACAGGGCAACAAGTTCCTTTAACAGTAGCTGATCCTACTCACCTTGCAGCACCTCCACAGTTTCAGAGTGCCTTCCTAGCCCTAGGATAAGTTGAGCTGGCCTTACCCTAACTGTGTAATGCATGCTTGGGTTTGCTTGTACCCACATCCAGGGTGGGTGAAAGCCACCTGGGGCTAGATGGGGGGTAGATGGATCCACTAGGTCTGGTAACTGCAGCACTGAGCTGGCAGGAGAAAATTCTACAGCAGATCAAGAAGTTTTCAGGTTCAGAAGAAGTTGCACAAAATAAAGACACATTAAAAACCTATTAATCAAGAAAGGAAGACTATTAACACGCATTCCTGTTCTGTTGAAACTTATCATTGGAATTTAATCAAGCCTTTTCCAAACTCTGTGCTACAAGGCAATACCAAATAGTGCCCAGTATGCATTATTTATCAAAACTGCTCTGCTAATGGTTTCATGTTTAAGAAAGGACCGAGAACTTTATCTTGCCTCTGCTAACATGGAAACATTTAAAAACTGCTCCTTCCTGTTCTGGTGGAATCCAAATGTTTTCATATGTTCTAATAGAAGAAATACTTTTCAAATGCTAACATGTTTTAATGGAAGTTGTAATCCAAGATAACGGAGGGAAACCACTCATTCTTTGCACTGGATGCTCAGGCAGTACAGGAAGTAGCAACGCACTTGGATCCAGGGAAGGTTGGGCAAATGTGGTGCCAGATACGTGCTGGTTCCCACAGACCTGTGTCTGTGGAATTCCCCGTCTTTAAAGGTACATTCGGAGCTGATCGGTGTGCCTGAACCCGTCAGAGCCGGATGGCCTGATGGGATAGAACCCGGGAACCAGAACCTCTCTATCACGCTGAGTCCTGGCTACATTTTGGTAACGTGACACGCTAAGAACTGCCGTCTGCGAATTTAGACAGCTTCCAGATTTGAAAGGGCTGTGTCAGTGAGCTCTACCTAGACCTAAAGTTACGTATGCTGAAAGCCAGAGGCATTCAAAAGCTGAATGGAGGGATCGACACGGTAAAGAAACAGCTCATTTCAAACCTTTTTCCTTGGCCATCTGTCCTGCCCCAGAGGCAAGGCTGAGGCTCATCCCCTCGGGCAGCAGTGCTGGGGGTGCTCTGCCGCTGGGAGCTCTGCCGCAGCCCTGCTCTGCCCCCGCACACCGCGGGCTCTGCCTGCACGTCCCCACGCCGCTTTGGGGACGAGATGCCGTTTCGGGACAATGTGGCCGCTGGATGTCACTGTTTGATCTGCGACAGACAGCCACAGGGACACTTTCCTCTGCCTCGAAATAAGGGAACTGGGGTCCTTAAGGACAAAACAAGCAACCCACTCACTCCCCAAAGAGACCGAGCTTCCCAGCGTGCCCCAGGACAACTTTTGTAGCAGCCCTTGTGGAGAGCACAGCTGACACAGGAGCACCAGGGGACAAGCAGGGCCCCTGCTATAGCAAAGGTGACACTGCAAGGCTGAAGCACGGTGAACTTCAGCTGAGATACTCTATCACTTAAAGGCTCATGAGCACCAGCAGGCTGAAGTGGGAAGCCCTCTGAAGTAAATCCTTGGGTCTCTAAATAAACTCTGGACTCGAGCCGATAGATCTGCCGCTAGGTAAAGCAAGAGACTTTGGAGGAACAAGGAGAGTGCCTGATCCTATTTGCATTACCCATGCTCATTGCAACTGTTCTAAGTCCTGGATGAAGAGTATTGCATAAATAGCATAACTGTTTAGGTGGAAGCCATCATCAGTTTGGAATTTAACTATGTATGGGAATGGTAAAGCAATTTCCTATCTAGGCAAACATCAGGAAATCTTTGTTGTGTTGTAATAGTTCAGAACTTTGCTACACATTGCAGTCCTTAGGGTTGAAATTTTGTGGGCTGGTTCCTGGTTGGAGGGAAAGATAACCAGGGAAACATGAAAAAACATGTCCATGCTAAAATAATACGACACAATGGTACCCTAATCAAGCACAAAACCTTCCCCAACAGAGGCCTGCCCTGGCTTTAAACCAGGCCTGGGCACAGGAAGGCTGAAAAGGGAAAGGTTGTCTGTATGAAAAGGTTTCTTCCATCAAGAAACTTTTGGACATCTGTGGAGACAGGGAGCCACAGAAAATGCTGTACTGACCATGGACTGGGCACCTGGCATCTCTCTTGCACTGGGGTGGGCTGAGGCACTCTGTCCTTGGGGGCTGTTATTCAGAAGACAGCACCCTTGAAGAACAAGGTGATATGATAACTGTGTCCTTCTCATTTTCTGAATTTCTGGCATCATTTTCTTGTGGGTGGAAGTCGGTGGGAGTTGCCCTCTGAGCAACTCAGGACGACTGCAAAGAAGTCAAGAGAAAGGAGAAATTAGGAATTAGCAAGGAGAGGATTAGAAGAGCCAAAGCCCAACTGGAACGTGATGTGGGGGGAAACATGGTTGCAGAGAAGGAGAAATAGGCTGAGGTACTTAGTGCCTTC
>VXAY01002306.1:3747-76816 GCA_013399855.1 Oxyruncus cristatus
AAAAAAAAAAAAGCCTTGCCGAGTTGCATCTGAATGATGTAAGTGTTGTGCAGAGACAACTGGTTATTTAAAAGCAGACAGAGATTTAATTTAGCTATTCCTTTTTAAGGATGCCAAGCAAAGAGTTGTTGTGGCCACCCTTAGCAAGGAAGAAGGCAAGAAATAGTAGTTGTGGCTTAATGAGGTTGCACAGCATTTCAGATATTCTGGAAATAATTCTGTTATCCTTCCTATGATAACGATCATCCTTTTTTTTTGCCCCTTTACCTCTTTCTATTTAGGGAAGGAAGGACTTTTGAATAAGTCCTTTATGAGGGCTCCCTTTGCTCTCTCTTGGTACAAACTCTTTGCCACACCAGATGTCAGGTAACCCCCAACCCCTCCCTTGAGTCTCTCAGCAGTGTGTCCTAAACATTTAAGACAATGTTTTCAGGGCAAGATTTTATTTATTTCTGAGCCTACACATCTCAAACAAATTGCAGACTTCAGATACTGGGATATTGTTTCCACATCTTGCTGTTCTTTCCCACTGATCCACTAGTGAGTGGGCTACATATTTTTCTGCTCCTGTAAGTCAACATGTTTTACACCATTTCACATGCAAATGCTGAAAAAATGCCTTCTATTTCAATGCTCCCCGACATTTTTTGCACAGAATAAACATGGACCTATTTTTAGAAAGATCCCTTTAATCTGGGTAGATGAATTAGATGCCTTACCCATTTTTCCAATTCAAAAAGTACAACCACTGAATTTCGGTGCATCTCTTCATTTACTGTACAAGATAAATGAAGGAATTAAGACTTTTGATGGGTAGCTACAGTTTCCAATAATGGGGAGAGCCAGGTACGTTCCAAAATTTGTGGCTGTCTCACAAGCTACCATGCTACTCTTTTTTAATAAAATATAATGGGGTTTGGATGATACTCTACCCTCAATTAAACCTTAAACTACCCATTTACCACAGGCCTCAGTGGTGGCAAGGTTTAATCTCCAAAGAATAAAGCCTGAATGCACCTGAAAACTCCCAACATAATACATAAATATCCCCTATATCCTGCACTTTCCTTCACCGTTTCCCCCCCTCCTTTCTCTTTCCTTTGCTAACCATTTTCTTCTCTGTTTTAATGCTCTAGTTTTCCTTTTGATAGCTAATTAAGTACCTTATCTCACCTCAGTAACAAGCACACCATATACCTTGCTTATTTGGGCATTTTCTCCCCCTCCTTTTTTAATATAGAGAAGACTCTTTTATTCATCTCATACCTTTCTTTAATTTGCTCACTACTCTTACATGTCTATTCTCGTTTGGAAGTTACAAAAGGAATGACCCACCAAGTGTGGCAGGTGACCCTGTTCCCAGAGCTCTGATACTGTGGTACAACAGGAGAGGTAACGTCCTGGGATAAAACCATCTACTGAGGGCAAGTCACAAACTTCAACCCAGATTCCCTGCGGTTTAATCCAAAGCCTTTCACTGGTGCCAGAAGGGAGTTTTAAGGAAAATACGTATGGGAAGACTTAACTAGTTGCTTGGGAAAGCTTCAGCTCTGCCACGTCTTCCAGTGTGTGTGCTCACGGCTATTTAAAGTGCACGTATGTGAACCACTTGTGCTGCGTGTGAAAACTGCATGTGGGACTGAGAATTCGAGAAGTCACCTCAGGTCCTGGCATTGCAAGAAAAAAAACTGTACTCAGAGAGTGCAGAGAAAAGCAGCCTGGCTGAAAATGGATCTGTATTAACCTAACATACATGAGGTAGAGAAATCTGCATAAATACTCTTCTCCAAGAGGCTCTCCAGGCATTTTGACTTTCAATACTTCAGCTCCTCTCTGAATTTGCACGAACAAGTTGACAGCACGTTAAAAATAGACACAGCTTTATTGGCCAGGTTTAAATCTTATTAAATGTGCATATTAAATGTTAGCTGAAAGCAACGTTTAAAAAATTTATTCCAACATTAGTGTACCATATAATATCAGCAACATACTTAGCAGACAAAAATGCCACTCGGATTACATGATAGTACAAGTCAAACAAGCAGTACATGTAAAAAGTCAGCAGTACAGTTAGAAAGTCCATCTATTTTCACTCCATTCTGGAGCCTCCAACTTACAGCATTACATAAAAAAAAAATAAACGCATAGTAAGAACAATTTCTATAAAAAAACCAGTATAGTGTCTCATAGTAGCACTCTTCTCCTGCAGTCCTTTGCTTAGAACATACCACACTAAATCTTTCCCAGGTAAAAACCCCTAAATTTTAATTGGGAAAAAAAAAAAAATCCCTGGTAGTATTATAGTTGGAAGGCAATTTTTGGGTTTCTAACTAATTCTAATGAGGCAACCTATTGTTGCTTAAATTACAGTAGTTCCAACACAGAACTCTCTTCACTTTGGTTAAAGAACACTTTTAGGTACCAAAACCCATCAAAATGAAATATTCCAATAGTAAGAATCAGCATATCTCCAATCTGACCAGGCCACTTTTACGACTTTTGTCACTTTTTCAAAAGCTTCAGGAAATGTACATGAACCATTAAAAACCTAACCACATTGATATCTTTAGTTAGAATACTGCTTAATGACAGGTAAAGGCAAAGTATTACGTAAAGACTTATTTTGTTATGTGATGTTAGCTCTTAATATGACAATAAATTCTCCTTTCAACAGTTTCTGTATACGAAAAATACCATGAAGTGTCATGACATATTTTTAAGATATATATATATTTCTTTTTAAATAAGCTGATCCAAGATTTTGTCCACTTTCTACAGTATGATACAACATACGCAAAACATCTGCTTGTATTGTATTAAATAGCAAGTGGTCTCAGAAAAATAAGTTTGAAAGAAGCACAGAGTAGGAGTCAAAACATAATTCCCATTCAGGGTCTGCATATCAATGCTGTGTCCCAAAGATTTTCCTCCATGTTGCTTTTAAACTCGTGTGTTCATTCCCAACACACCTATTTTCCTGACATCTTTTCAAGTGTAGTATATCAGGACACTTTATTATCTGAAGAAACTAACGTTCCATAAGCAGAAAACAGTGCATCCGATGCTGAATTTCCAGATCTGTTTGCAGCTTTAATCAGATTGTACATTTTGCATAGAAATAAACTTTTAACATCTCAGCACCTTTCTGTTTGAAGCAACTGTTTGCATCGCTAACAGCAGCAAAACCATGACATCTAAATTAAGCAGTTTAATTAACAGTGTATGTGCAAGAAGCAGCACAGTGCTTTCGTTGTGCAAATTGTGGCGTTGGATATGTAATTACGGCGAATGATACTCTTCTTTGGCTTACACACTAAGCAGCGGAGCTAATTTATTTACACATGCATTCCTCTAATAAATCCACTACAAAGATATCTGAATATTCAAGAACATGGTCAGTTCATGCTGAACATGAATTGCCAACATGCTTGAGCAATCAAGCAAACTTAGAGAATGAAGGTGAATAACTTACAGTAACGAGAAATGTACACCTGCATCATCTCCTTGACTGGCAGCCAAACCATGTGATGTTTGCTCGAGGTAGGCACTTAATATTAAACTTTTTGCTAATAACAACAGCTCCACTCAGGACATTGATTTAAAACTGTTACAACATTAAGGTTACTCACCAAGTACTCCAAGATGTAGGCTACGTTTGCTAAAACAACATACCTTAAGCTGTGGAGCTAGTAAACAGTACATCACTGGGCTGATGTGGAATACAAACCTCAATTTTTGTTGTGTATACTTGCAACGAAGTATAATTTTCAAAGTGCAAGCAGAGTAAAACTTTCTAATCTTGTCTACCTTGTGTACTTCAGCCTGAGAGAACTTGGCAATCTGGTGTTACTTTAACTAAGCCACCTAGGCATGAAGCGCTCTCTGGAGCAGTTCACGTGGCAGTGAAGCAGGAGCGTGCCAAGGCAGGTGTGGTTTGGCTAACACTGAACAGCTCTGTCTGCAGGTTCACAGATGCCTGCAAAGCACACTTTGGAAATAGGCACTGCTCAACAGAGATAATTTTCGCACCTTTCGCCAAATGCAAAAAACAAGGCACTAAGCATGGAAGCGTTCATACGTTTTTTAAATGTACAGCAAAATGATAAAAATGCCTAAAATGCTTCAAATTAGAAAACGAGGGCACATCCATAAACAGCTGGAAGCTACTTCGCACAAGTAGTTATTATATATTTATAAATTCAGTCACTTTGTAGAAAAGCCCCATAACAAAACAGAAAAATAAAAATACCTTGCCTAAAGATCCAAAATTAAAAAAAATTAAAAAAAAAAAAAAACAACCCCAAGACCACAAACTCCTATGTATAAGGACAATAACAGCATAAGTGTAGATTATCCAGCCTGCTTAAAAACTTTTGGATAAAAGTCCAAGAACAAACCATCCAGCTAGATCCATTAGTGTGGTGTCCCAGCTCCCAATCCACTGCCCCATCCAGTCAAACTCCATAGTCATGCACCGAGTACAGACACACAGCTTTAGGCCTTTGCTGGCATTCACAGAAAATCCAAACAAACAAATAAATAAATAAAGGAGCAGCTTTGGCCAAAACTGTCAAACATAATCTTCCAAAAATGGCAGTTTTTGAGACTGAGAAATAAAATAACTGCACTTCTCCAAATTGGATACGTATTTTCAAGAGCCACTGCAACTAGATGATTCCACAATATCTACATTTAAAGAGCGAACTCTTTGGCAAATTATATCTTTATAAAAATAAATTATGGCTTTTTGTTTGCTTCACTAGTATGCATTAACTGAATTCTGAGCCTACAAATAATTCCAAGCGGAATTAAGCCAATATATCTTTAAAAATCAATTCCTTCTACAAAGTATATAGAAGTTCAAAGCTGCAAACCAATGTTTCGTAAGACATAGTGGATACAAAAAAAAAAAAAAGTCCCAAATCCTAACCCTTGTATTAGGAGTGTTCTCCTATTTAAATGATCACATAACAAAATAATAATTCTCAGCATTTTCCACAGAGCAGTCCTCTCTGATATCCCTTTCATTCAGTTGGGATATAGCCTGGAACTTTGCAGCTAGCAACAGGGGGAGGGCTTGGTGGTAATGACCTTACCGTATCCTGTGAGCCCTTTGAGGGTTAACAGTCCCTATACCAGGAGTCCAAATTCTAGGATTGCAATATTACAGTTATTAGTCATAGTCATGGGTAAACAAAAACCAGTGCCGAAGTCAAACAGTTGATTTCCTAAACCTTGAAAGCTCAGTAAAACTTTTCTTTAAAAGTCTTAAAATCTTTGGACTGAAAGTGAAGGATTGAACTCTCCTACAGCTTTCAACATGATGCATACTGAGCAAACCACAGATAAAAAAAAAGCTAAAATGAGCTAAATCCCAAACAGTTGGTTTTATGGCTACATCGCTCTGGATAACTCCATTCTCCCTTCCGTGGCGATGAACTCTTTCTCCGTGGCTCGTTTATCACCTTGACACAGTCTCTCCTTCAGTTTTTCAAGTTCATACTCATGTAGGATTTTTTGTGTTAAATACTTTTCACGTTTTATTCTGGCTTTCACATCTGCAGGGACATCAGGAATCATCCATGCTACGAAGAATTTGACGATGAATACAACATGCTAAAAAAAAAAAAAAAAAAAGAAGTAACAACTCATTACCAAACAAAACACCTCTTGTTTTACCTAACACCAAATAGGTCACCTTCTCATCACAAAGAGAATACATTTCATTTGGCTGTCCTGGAACAATACATAATACCAAGTTAATGTGTATCTAAAGTGAGCATGAAGATTAAACTCCATCCTTTTATGCAGAAATTTTCATTCCCAACCATTAATGACTTAGCAAACCCAAGAAGGAAGTGTCAGGGTCTGAATCTCTAATTCCTCTGGGTGGTTTGTTAGAAAGTTCACACAGCCGTGCTGATAACGCTCAGCTACTGAGAGCTGATAAAGCACAGCAGGAAAAGTGATGAGAAGAGCACTTTAACTACTCCCTTCTCCCTTCATAACTTGCTCAACAGTGGCTTAATTCTGAAGTGCCAGTTACCCAAACTATTGATTTAGCTCTTTTTAGCCAATATACATCACTGCAAAATACTTTGTGAAAGCCAGACAAGTGGAAGTGCTAGTCCTGTTGGTTCACATCTCTTCCACCTGCATGAAGACCTTTTTTATTTTGCTGATGAATCTGATCAACATTAGCAGTCTCCTCAGCTGTTTTCACTGTTCCGAATTTGAGGTTAACTTGCTGAAGTTGAAAGGCCCAACAATAGTGATCATTTAGGACATGAGTACTTGGTATTACTTAGAGAAGAAAATACTTCATACTCCCAGCAATCCTATTTTCTGTCACATTATTAACTATCTAGAGAATCTATAAGGTACCAATTTCAGAAGGAAATTTTGCAGGCAACGTACCTCCATAATAATTATAAAGGCCAGTTTTGCAGCAAGAATGTGCCAGAACTGCATAGTGTGTAAGTATCTCCTCTCATGATCTGGAGGGTATCGATAGTCTCTGTACCTGTTGGAATGACAGACATGCAAAGGTGAAATGTCACAGTCAGCCTGGGACAGATGACAAGCTTAGTGACACTTACAAGCAAATACAGCTGTCACTTAGGGAACCTTTTCTTGTTTTAAATGGTCTGTTTCCTTTTGCAGAAAAAGGTTGCCTCTCAATTTGTTTCTATCTTATGTTTGCCTAAACACCCTCACATTCACAGCAGCAGAGCAGAGCAGAGGATGTGCTCAGAGATCTGGTACACGGGCTACTTGTTTTTCAGTGATCAAATAATACAGGACAGAATGATGGGATGTATCACATGGTAATGGACATGTAGAAATGTGACAGGCTGTAGACTGAGAGATGCAGGGTTTCATGGAAGGACAGTCCTGACTAAGTGTTCTACACCATCCTACAAATGTAGCTGCTTCAGAAAGTGCTGAGGTGCTTGGCTTGGGGTTTTTCAATTTAAGATTTTATTTTCACCAAGTCAATACTTTTCTTTTACGGTGGATTTCTCCAAAGTTCTTTCATGATTATTCTAGGATCTACAGTGCTTCTTGTAGCGAGAAGGGACTGCTTTTAAAATGAAAGCAGGATAGGTCTGATCATTGGTGGTACTGAGCAAAATAAGGATTGACTTAAAATACCGTTATCTCATTTTCAGCTTTGGAGTCTAAAGATCCCCTTTATGCTGCTTCTTTGTCCACCTATGCAGCCTAAAAGCATTTGAAAATATAGGCGGAAGTTTGATACCTCAGGGACATAAATCTCCTTCATCACTCAAAAATCAACAGTTTAATTAAGTAAACAAAAAGAAAAAGCAGCAGAAAGCACATTACAATGAGACTCTCAGCAGTGATTTTTGAGGTGATTTTTTTTTTTGTTACTGGCTTGATCTCTTACCACCTCAAGCATTACCTTGCTAATAGCCTAAATATTACCTCTCATACTTCAGAATGATCAGAATTACATAATTTAATTTCTAATGCACTACTTAGATTCCCACTGATTTTTTTATGCTCTATTCTAAATGAAGTGATAAAATATTTATTATTACACCAACCTGCATATGACAAAGTTTTCTGGATTCTCTTTAGGTTTGTTTCTGTCAGGAAAATCTGAGATTTGAAACACTGACAGACTGTTATTTATGTATCCAGACATAGGTGAGTCCTCACTTTCATAATAAGCATAGTAGTAAACTAAACGAGGTATCATATCTGATGTGAATGCCACAATAAAAGCCTGAAAAGAAAGTGGAAAAAGAAATTAAGAAAGTGGCACAAAAAATCTGTGAGCAGATTCATAAAGGGGCTGTACTTCTGTCACCCCAGCATTACCCTGAATAGGTAAGAAGCACGATTAGGGCACTTGGTAAGAGATGCTGAGCGCAGCCTCAGCACATTTTGCCTCAAAACTTGAGATACTGAAAGTGCTGAGGTGTCTTTGCTACTTAGGCAATACCTGCAAGTGGATTTGTTGCCTAAAACACACTAGAAAGAGGCATTTCTTTTGCTCAGCAGTCTCTTTACAGTATCCTTTAGATGAAATACTGGTACAGCATTTAGTTTCCAATTCCTGAGGAGGAGCCGCTGTTCCACAGGGGCATCCAGAAGCACCTGAATGAGCAGAACTCCCACAGAACAGGCCTCATAGTGACAAGGACAAAAAATGCATCAGACCCACAAAATTCATCCACCTTTCCTGTCCCCTACAGTCCCCTCCAGGCAATCATCAGACTAAGCCTCTGACTGGCCTATGCCATTCCAAAAGGCTGGAAAACACAGACAACAGAATGAAGGATCACGGTCCAAGGAAACGTGGACTGGGAGCTGCCTGTTGTCAATGCAAGGAGAAGCCAAACCACCTGAATGGTTTGATGATATCTCTGCAGGGCAACGTGATCCAGTGCTGATGAAGGAGAAAAAGCATCAGGTGTTTTTTAATTCTTCACATTTTGAATTACTGAATTTCACAGGGAAGAATGAGCGTTGATGTAGCACAGTTAACATACTCACATTAGTGACAACAGACAGGATGGCCATTCCATTCAGGATTTCCTGCCAGACTCCTATGCTATGTGCTTTCGCTGCCACAGGTCTCCTGTACTGGGTGGTTAATTTCCAGGAGTCCACTCGAATCTCCAGGATATTGTTCATCAGAGCAAGAAGGGGAGCCAGGGGAAAGGATGCCACGAAGAGAGTAATGAATCCAAACTGAATGACTGCAAGGGAGAAAAGGAAAAGTGTCAAACCCTGCCCCTACAAAAGGGGCACCTCACCTCAGGGTGATGAGGGACTGCCACTCGCAGACAAATGGCAAACTTCTGCCAGGCTGCACAACAAAGCATCTCAGCCCTGGCCTGAGCCAAGTGCCAGCCCCAGCCCCAAGCCTTCTGCAGTCTCTTCAGGCTGCCATTCAGCAGCACCCACGGGATTTGGGTCCTGTGAAATGCTGCTATCAGCAGTGCTGGATGCCAATTCTCCCACGGTGCTGCAGTTCTTGCATGAGTGGTGTGTAACTGCTGGGCAACTGGGATGAACTCATACATCAAATTTCTGAATTATGAGAGAGCAACAAGCTAGTTTTCTTCTCCTCCAGTTTGTACAGAGCAATCCTGTTCTCCTTTTTAATTATACTCCTAACTGAAAAAGAGGAAATACTTCTATCACAACCTTACCTCCACCTATTGGTACTGATCTAGTCAAAACTTTCATACCAATTCTGTATGCAATAGTTCCACTGGAAAGTCTTAACATTAGTTTAAGAACTGCAAATAAAATACACAAATGATCCTTTCAGATATTACCAAAATTAAATATCTTAGTGCAGAGCTAAATATCTTAGTTCCAAGAGTACTAATTTCAGAAGATCACAGCCTTGCATGATATTAATTAAGTATTAAGTGACAATAATAACTTAAACATCTCTAGAACACTTATTTCTGTTGAAATCAAACAATACAAAGGTCCACTTTTCAGCAAAATGTGACCTCATAATAGACAAATATTAACTTTTTTGAAGTGCCTTTTAGATTTAGTTTGGCTTCAGTTTTAATTTTAGCTTCTCAGGTTTTGTAAACTAATGTTACATGCTGAGGCATTCACCTCACCTTTGGAAAGCCCTGCTCCATTACCCAGGCTCCCTCTGCTGGGCTGTAGGGAAGCACTGAGCAGTGCAAACCTAAAGTTGAAGGGATTCTCCCAGTTCATAGATCTCATGTCTGCAGTACCCAGCCTTGCAGCATATCTGGCACTCATCCCATACTTAAAATTTCCACTGACATCAGCTAAGAATACGCATTGGAACAAGAACAGAACAGACACAGAGGCAGCTGGGCTGCACTGAGAATAATGTTCCCTGTTCAAATGAGGGAAACAAACAGTCTTTGCAGTGTTTCTGTGAAATTCCCTGCAGTTCAAGATGCAAAGACAGCTTTTTTTTTTTAATTAGGCTGACCTATTCAATGATTTCCAGCAGTTAAGCAGATGAATCCAACCCCATAACAATGAATCGAGAAGATATTTTTTTTGAAAGTGTCAGTACAAGGTGTCTTGTCCTCAATTCCAAACGTGTAATTTTAAACTTACCCATTTCTAAATATTCATAGAACAGGCCTAAGGCTCCAAATGTCTGCAGATCATGGTCTTGCTCCCAGCGACTGTATAAATTTTCGGGATTATTTCTGGCTTTCCGACGACCCCACCAGTTACAAATCCAGCTGCATAGGCAGAGAAAAGTTAACAATGAGTGAGACAGATCAGATTGGCTCAGTTGGTTAGAGCATGGGGCTGATAACACTGAGTTGATCCCTGTATGGGCCATTCACTCAAGAGCTGGACACTGACGATCCATGTGGGTCCCTTCCAGCTCAGAATATTCTGTGAAATCTGTGAAGTCTTCTCCTTCTCTGAGCAAGCAATGTGCTTTTACAAGCATGGCTTTCACAGAAAGAGGCCAAAAGCCTCTAGGAAATTAGTCTACTAGTCAGAATTTGTGCCCGATTTCCAGAATTCTTAGTTTCTGCATATGGCAATACTTGCTATCACTCCTTCCAAGGACTTCCTCTGGCTACATAAGATGAGCATCTCAGCGGGAGAGGGAACTTACGGTACAAAGGCCTCTTGGATATTGCCCCAGATCTGTTTGCCAGCCATGACTATGGTGAGCTGTGTCGTCAGTTCTATCAAACAGCCCGCGGGGTCACACTGGGGGAGACAAACCGGGGTTAATGGACACGGTGAATAACGGGCATTACCCAGATAAACTGCATTCTGCTACTGCAGAAATGAAAGAAAGGAGTTCTCAAACTTGTTAGGACAACACTGAATTTCCAGCTGGGCTGCCAGCCAAGCTACCCTCTCAGGAAGGTTGTTACAGAAGGGCTTTCAGCCTCAAGGTGTGTGATCAAACATACCCATCAAAACACAACCACCATTTGAAGACAAGAGTAATTCCGAGATGCTTCAGCAGCAGGATCTGTGTGTGGCCCCCATTCCTCAGCCCCAGCAAGGCAAATCTGTGGCTCTCAGTGAGCTCTTAGCACCAGACCTTTTTTTTTTAAGAGCTAAGGCAAGACCCACTCCATATTTCAGGAGAACTGGATCCGACAAAAGCTTTTTGATTTTTTCACTCTTGGGACTGACGGATTTTCACTGCTGGTGTTTCCCTTCCTGCAAAAGCAGGAAGGAGTCCTTGGAAGCCCCACCAACAGCCTCAGGATGGCCAGCTGAGGCCCAGCCCAGTTCAGACCAACCCTGCAGCTGGAAATTTATGATTGCACGGGTTGAAGGGAAAAATCCACCTTAATTAGAAAAGTCTTACCTCTTCATTTCTCCAGCGATTAAACATGTATGTGTAGGCACCTGGGTAACCAACAAACTTCCCTTTGAAGAAGGCCACGTAGAAGCAGGATGAATAGTAGTTGACAAACTGGAACAAAAACATTTTCATAGTGAGCCTGTTCTCATACTCCATGTGAGTTCTGGGGATCTCTGTGAAACCAGAAAATAGCAATTTTATTCTCCTTTATTCCCTTTAACAGGATACAGATTCATAATCTAGATGCACTAGTGACGTGAGAGAAAAAAAAAAAAAAAGAAAAGAAAAACCACTCACAAATATTTCATCCTGCCCTCAGACACCCTACCCTTAATTTACAATGTAATGTTTGGAGCAGGCAGGCAAAGGAAACTCATGTTTTGAGCTTTTAAAAGCTTTAATTTCCACTTCTTTGTACTGTCCATTGGCACTTGTCCATTCCCAAATATTACACTATTTTAGGAGATCCAAGATGAATTTCAAACAGTAACTAGCAGGGTCTCCTCCAGTACGAGAATTTCACTGTTAGCAACACATTTTTTTAATTTGTAGTAGAGAAGTTTGTTACAATATTTTTTTTTTCCAAAATGCTGAATGTAACACTGAAATCAGCAGAAATTGAATGTGCCTCTGAAAGATGAGTCTCATAATGGGGGGAAGAACAGGGAAGGGTACAAGCATCTTGGTGGTATTGAACATCACCAAGTTCAGGATTTCACCGCCCCTTGCTGCTCACTGTCCATCACATTTATACTTTTAAAGGTAGCAGGAAGCCCTAAGCACATTGTTGTCAGGGGAGGCAGCGTGCCTAGGCTGCAGCTCCTTAAAATATTTGTGTTTCACTGAGCTGTTCAAATGACTGATGTCAGGCACACAAAACCTTCAGAGCACCAGAGGCAGGTTGTACCTGCATGTCTGAACACCAAATCTGGCCTAACCTTCCCAAGGAGTTCCAGAGTGAAGAAGGTCTGCCCAAACACTGCTGGCAGCCCGGGCCGGGTGCAGCCGCCTCGGCTGCCCGAGGAGGGCAGCAGCCCCACACAAGTGAACTGCAATTTCTCCCCTCTAACCCAGGACCCCAGCTAGTGCTGACACTCAAGAAATTAATCCTCCACACTTGCAACCAGCAAAATAACACGGCTGAGCCTTCATGCTTATAATTCTTGTGCCTCAATAAAGGAAGATGAAAAAAACAATTATGATTTTCTCTTTGTTTCTGTGTTTGCTATGGGCAATTGCACTTATTACTTGTTCCGTTTCAGCTTGGCCTAATTTGGCCAAGTGAGATAAGCAATACAGATCACAGAGACAAGAGATGGTTTGTGATAAATCAAAAGAAACCAACTGAAACATCCCTTTAAGTTTCTACAAGAAACACCTTTCAATTTTTAACTCCACTTGCAAGACCTCATTAAAAAAAAAAAATCACCCAACTGTTTTTATGACAGCTGTACAAACTACAAACACCTACTGTTTTCAGCTCCCCCCGCCCCAGGCTGAATATTCTCTTTTTTTTTTTCTTTCTATAAAACACCTGCAGGGACTTGTACATCTAAATCATTAAGGACAAACCAAATAAAATAAAACACGTAAGGAGGGCTCCAGGGAAGGGTATTTCCAGCATGCAAGCAAAAGTCAAATATAAAATCTGCTACAGAAGTAGTTGATCTTTCTGGGCCTGCCTGCCTGCTGGCTCCTTCAGCTCTGCAGGACATGCTAACAATGGCTGCAGCCACAGTGACACATCTTGGGCACAGTTTCTCATCCTGCTCAGCCTCTGCCTTCCACCTGTGTAACTCCAAATCTGAACAGATAGAACTAAGGGAAACAGCACTCAGGAAAAAAATGACAAATGTACTGTCCTATCCTATCCCCCACCCTCCTTTCTTTCCCCCCCAAACTAAGAGTCATGATTATTTAGTCTTTTTCCCTTGTGAAGACAGCTGTGATCTGTTTTTAGAAATATATCTACAGGATTTCTATTTGAAATGCTGCTAGATCAAGACAGTCTGATCTTGCTTTGTGACTCTAATATAATACAAGATAATTATGTTCAGCTCTGTGATTGCCTCTGTGGACTAGTTTTAATATAAGCAAACATTGTACAAAGAGAAACCAGATTATGAGAACTACTGAGATGGAGGGAGAAGTTCACTATGGCCATGGATACACCTGAGTCACTGCTGCAAGCAGCTTTCTAGCTAAGTGCTCCCACTGTGCCCAAGTTAAGAACAATGATGGGTTCTACCTTCAAAAGTTTTGTCGTCAAGTACCCCCACTTACCCATATCAGTAATCCAGATGGCTATCCTCTCGTAGAAGAAGTTCAGTATCATGATGATGACAAAATTGAGGCAGGAGGCTGTGACTGAGGTTGCCAGCTGAGGGGTCAGCAACCCGCTGATGGGCTGCAGGGTCTGAGTGTTCTCCATGAGGCTGGCGAAGGCCGCGTACACCGCCAGGCGATACACGATCACAGCTATCATGCTGGCTATGATCAGAGACACCTGGGGAGGGACAGAGCGCTGAGATGCACCTGCAGCTTAGCACAGCTGTCTGCACAGAGCTTTGCAAACAAGATGCACGCCAGCCTGCTCCGCATTTTTCAAATTGCCTCCTCTGTGGGTATGAGTTCAGCGGCAAATGCAAAGCACACAGGTGAAATCCCTTTGTTATGTCAGGTACATTAAACCCAACAAAATTATTTTGCTAATGCAGGGAAAGCAGACAAACTAATACCGATATTTGAAAAAATCCCACAAAATGCAGGAGAACACAGACTCACAGAAATGGAGGTGGAAGGGACGAGTTAGATTAAACTGTTAGCAACTCTGACATATGTTAAACGAACGATTCAAAAAGATGCTCACCCAGAACAACACTGTAGTTCCTGAGATGCAGAACCGCACAGCCTGGCTAGTTAAAGGCAAATAAGGCTCCATCTCCTGAAACAATCAAGTAGAGCACAGTTCATCTTATTCCAACATCAAGCAGTACACAGAGCTCTCACCAGCTGCCCACATCCAAGAAAAGCTCTCATCAGCTGCCCACATCCAAGAAAAGCCACTCAGAACCACCCCCACTCTCCAAAATGGCAGACAGGACATGATTTTGAATGTGCTGAGGAGGGGGGCAAAAAGATCAGGACAGAAGTGGCCATAAAACTGCTAAAAGTAAAGACAGTCCCTGTAAAGAATGGTTAAACCTTTGCAAAATCAATCAGCAGCTGAAGGAAAAAGACCAACTTCATGAACTATTACTGTAATGCTGGGTCAGCTGTCATACAACTTTGAGTCCAAAACTCAACTCAATGTTTGTAAATTCTTCAAGCTGAGGATTTGTATGTGCCAGTTAGAGAGTGCTTCCCTACACTCCTGCAATTTTATTGGCTTTTTGGTTGAAGAATTGCCTACGAATGTAGCTGCCAAGCTCTGCTAAAGCACCAAGCAACTGGGTCTTACCCATATCAGTATCCCCACGTGTAAACTTTTTGCTACCTATCCTAAAACATCACATTACATGTGTTATGAAATGATCATTTAAGAACTAATGCCAGTGGAAAAATATTTAGTCAAAAAATAACCTGAGTTTGATAAATCTTTGGGACAAGGTACTGTGGAAAGCTTATATTCCATACTAAGAGCGAATATTTCACATATTCTAGGCTAATCAACAAGTTTTATACTGTAGAAATGTAATGTAGGCAGTAAAGCGCAATGACAGAGCCTAAGTTTAAATCGAATGCTTCATTATTTATGTCAATTAGAATTCTCTTGCAATCAGCAAAAAACAGATCTTAGCTATGATCCAGTTAGATAGTTTAGCATCATAAACAAACAAGTCGTTAATCAAAGCCTCCAGATGGGCAATTTTAGTTTCAGTGCACCTAGAACTTTGAATCACGGACAAGACTAATGAGGAAGTAATTTTCTGAGTGAAGCAAAGCCAGCTGTGGGACACAAGAGAGTCATTGCCCCGTATCCACAAAACCGTATCAGTCTGCAGAATTAACTTCTTTGAAAGCACTGCTGTTCCACGTGCTCAGTATTGCACATGTTCTCATAAAAGGACATTCCACCACAGAGTGGCAACCTTGTGCAAGTTACCCTATTAGGGGGTACTGATAAGGATCACTGCTAAACCCTGCTTCAAAAAAGTTTCTGAAAATACCACCAAGACAATAAATTGATGTGTCATAGAATAAGGCTTGTACACTCACTGTGTAGCCAGCAGAGTTACACTTAAAATCACAGTGCACGGTCATCAAAGAGCTCTGTGCAATGTGTGCACTGTACTCGTTACAAGTGCAACAGCAGAATTAATGCTGAACATGTGGAAGGGGAAAAACTCTCACGAGAAATAAGATTAGTGTATGTGTTTCCTACTAATTAAGGAGAGAAACCCTGAATGACACTGTTTATATGACAGTGATTCTTCCCATGTTCTCGCTAAGCTTCTATTTCTTTTCTGGAGACTTCGTTATTGAAGTATTCTTAGGACTAGTGCCAAAAAGCTATTTCCATGCAATTCTACGAAAGATGATTAAAAAATACATCAAATTGACGTGGTAGGTGTCATATGGGAATGCAAACAGCTGATCCCTATATTTGTCAAATACTCCTACCTAAATTAAATTTAAACGAAAACAATTACAGGATCGCAGAATCAACTAGGCTTGAAAAGACCTCTGAGATCCTTCAACCTATGACCCAACATCACCTGTCTACTAGACCCTGGCACTCAGTACCACATCCAGTCTCTTCTTAAATACCTCCAGGGACTGTGAATCCACCACCTCCCTGGGCAGCCCATTCCAATGTCTGATCACTCTCTCTGTAAGAATTTCTTCCTAATGTCCAACCTAAACCTCCCCTGGCACAGCTTAAGGCTGTGTATAAGTATTTATACAGAGTGTTTAACAATAGGGTGTTAAATAGTGTAATTAACTGTATCTCAATGAGATTCTGGAGACAGGAGCTCAGCAACCTTCATCTCTCCAGTGTTCCCCAAACAAAGTGGTTGTATATCAGAACCAAAACCACAGCTAGACCCACTTATCTGTCTTTAGATCAAGGCAACTGCTTCTTCCTGTGTTGTGCAGGGATGAGAAAGGGTAATTTTAAAGGTAAGAAGATTTCAGAGACTGCTGCCCTGAAACGTGAAGGACGCTGCAAAGATGGTGTCAAAGCCACAAACTTTGCTTTTGTTTTCCTGATTTAACACATCAATTTCCACGTTATGAAACCCTCAGCGTACAACTGAACTTGCACGTGTGTCAGCCCAGCACACTCGTTACCTGAGTGACAGGATTCCTCTTCTTTTGGGTGCATTTGGCCTCATACTCAGGCCTCAGCTGGAGTTGCTGCTGCTCCTCTTCAAAATCAACCAAATCCCACTCATATTTCAGTCTGGCTTGTCGTCTCTTCCAAAACTCCAAGAAAAGCGTAACTACGATTTGCAAATGGTAAAATACGGTTAAGGAAGAAATGAGTAAGTTCACGAACCAAGTTCAACTTAACTTCTGCACTGGTTCCTGTTCTGTGGTTTATTATTTATCCTCACACTGCAACCCATCTGTTTTCACTACTGTCTATTAGAGTTCACAGCTAAGATCATAATATGAATCCAGAGATTTGTTAGCTGACTGAATTCCTGAAGTGGATGAGAAGGAAGATGCCAAGATATACAGGTATTTCCATGGTTAGGAGAGCCACGTTCAATTACAGTTTACCTATTTTTCATATGCAAAAGAGCGACATGGAATTAACAAAAGAACCTGGTAATACAAATAACAACTATTACAAATAAGCAGCATGGCTATTCAAGTTCAAACATTTCTGTTGCTTTTTGATGCTTATTTGTTATCTCTGTCATTTTAAAGGCAGTGAATGTCTGGTGTTTTTCATATGATTAAGAGGCTGGCTTAAGAATTTTTTAAGACACTAAAGGGAACGGATTTCATACATAAACAACAATAAAGTTTATAATACTATATAACACTTCAGGAATGTTCTATAAACTACTTTAAAAAGTAAACATTTAGTAATCTCATTGTTCTTATTTGACCTGGGGAGGCTTCATGGTTAATACAAACACAGGAAAGCTTATCTTCTGCAGTTCTAAACCCTTTGGCTGGTACTTCCTGAATGACTAATCCATGTCACAAAAATGTTAGTGCTTAAAAAACAAGACAAGTTTAGTACAGCAGCCCTACGACATCGCCATAATAGATTTTAATAATTCTATACGAAAAAAGTTAGCGGCGAGATCCTTTGATAAGAAATAAACAGACTTTCTGCTAGCACAGAGATCTTTGTGAGCTAATGAAATATCTGTATTCAAATTGAAGATTTAATTATGGTACTTCATACTAACAGCATGAGACAAGAAATACATTTAAGGAAATAACAAAAACAACTACGCTATCCTGTATTTATAAACCTTCACAGAGTTTAAAAAAAGAACACGTATTCAACACAATATGACCTTAAAATTCTGAACAAGCATCACTTGGTGTGAAACCATTATTATAGAGAAAGGCCAGAAATCCAACTATTTCTGCATCATCAAAACCTACTGTAACGTGTGAACTTCACTGGAGTAGAACCCAGCTAATTTTATCATCCCCAACGTACTGCTAATACAGTGGCAGTGATGCACCACCAGCCAGTGAAAATACACAAAAGCTCTCCACTTTCCCACAGGGACACTGAAAATGTGCAGGGCTTAGCAGAGAGGACTATTCCATGGGCTGCATAAGGTTGGACCTCTCTGGTTACTAAAGAAAGAAACAAATGTTAGCAGTTAAGAATACACAATGCTTATGATATCCTTATGATATCTAGGATGTCTGCTGGATTTTCTTCGGGTTCTTTAATTCCTCTGTGTTTCTCTTAATTCCCCTGTAACTTATTTTTACTCTTTCATCACTTCTGCATCTGAGGCAGCATACTAAAGTGAAGCCATTATTCCCATTCTTCCCACTTCCAGTGTCCCTCAGCAGCTTGGCCACGATCTTATTGCTTGACATAAAACTTATGAAACGTACTCACCCCATATGCCCATGAAAATGGCAAAAAAGAGAGTTGCCACGTTGTCAAACAAATGGGAATACTGCAACAGAACACCCAGGAACAGGTCAGTACCAAGAGAGTTTTCAGGATAAACAAAAACAACAACTGGCTGCAGAAGCAGACACAGACCTGTGAGGACTCACAGGTGGTGTTCAGTCTCCAGTAATCGCACTCCTGGTCACAAAGCGGGCACATGATGATCTCTCCTCCAATTGCAGGGTCACAGATTTCTTTGCTGAGGAGGAAAACATTGTAAAGTATCTGTTTCCATAGCATCTTAAGAGCTGTTACATTGAATCTATTTAAAACTTAAATAAAATAAGAGCTCCACTTGTTCAAAGCATAGGATTTCCAGCTTCACAGCGAAGATGCTGCATCTTGTCACATTCCCTGGTGTTAACCTGTGGTTGGTCAGGGCAAGCCAAGAAATGAAGCAGCTGCTACAAGGAGTAGAATTAACAATCTGCTCAGGATGGGCCTTGTGGTTCTATCAGCAAAGAATCAGGAGTGTCAGGAGCTGTACAGAACAGGCACTGCTTTTGGGTGAGATATAAACCCTGTGATCTGTCAGCAGGTCAGCAGTGAGATTCAAACACCTTTTCTAAAAGCAGAGAGGTAACTTCAGCTTTGCTACCTGCAGAAAAATTTGCTACTTCAATTTAACTACAACAGTGGGTGAAGTTTACAATCCTGTGATAGTCCTTCAATATCCAGAGAAATCTGAACGTGTATAGCAGTATTCCCAGGTGAATTCTTAACCAAGCTAAAATACAAGTCTCAAAGTGACCTAATTCAATAGAATAGTTGAGAATTTAAACCTCTTCTTCATCTTTTATGGTTAAAACTCTCAATTTTCTGGAAGCCTCCTTATAAAAAACAGTAAGCAATGAAATGTCAATCCTCTTTTCCTCTCCCCACTCCCAGTCCCTGAATTCAATCTGTCTTGGGTCCTCTTATAAACAAATTTAACGTTCATTTAAAAAAAAAGCAAACTATGGCTCTGAGATACTGGATCCCTCTTGGATGGGAGAACACTGCTGATCTGTTTTACTGATGCTTTTGGTAGTCAGTACAAATGATGACCTACACAAAAAGGTCAGACTGCTCTGCAAGAGGGATTAAATAGACAAGCTTAAGGAAACAATAAACACTTAATTTTGAGACATGTAAGTGGTACTCTTAGGACTTTATGTATTGCAGGTTCTCCAATATAGAAAGCTACTGCCAAATGGCAATAAAATATTGCTTTTCACCTACAAATTTATTCTTACTAATTAATAGTCAAAAGGTCTGTATTAGTGGCCCACCACCTTTTCAATCAATAAGAACAGCTGAAGAACAATTTTTTCTAATCTGACAAGCCTTAAAGCTTGTTATCTGTTGGGGTTTCTTTGCAAGAACTAAATTTTCATGTTGCTTATCTCTGCCCAGGAGATTTTCAACATTGCACTCACCTGCTCATATTTTCATCCATTGTAAACAAGCCATAAAGAAAACAGATTAAGCCAACAACTGCTGCAAGGAATAACATCTCAGTGTAAAATCCCAGCCAGGCAAAATAGATTCCAATCTTCTCACCATAGTACTTCCTGAATATAAAAAAAAAAAAAGAAAAAAAAGAAAAAAAAGAAAAAAAAAAAGCAATTAACAGGAAGAAAAAACAAACTGTAACAGAGCAATCTGGCCAGAGTGAAAATGAAACACTTGGCAAAATTCTCTTTTAACAGAAGAGTAAATGCATTGATGCACAGTGGAAAAATGAGATTTGAAGCTCACCATGAGAAATTTTTCAAGGTGAATGAACAAGATGAATGAACAGGTCATATGGCCTCTTTTGTCCCTTTTTTCCTCACAGCAGAAGCTCCAGCTTTAAAATCAGTCTTTCCCACAGGATAATGCAAATGAAGATTTACTTTCTGATTTTTCCAGGGATTTACACAAATGAAACTGGGTACACTAGTTCTGATCATGTGGTTAGGAGAAATGGATAATGCACAGAAATACAACCACCTTCGTTACAAATGGGGAACTGTAACCTCTGAACAAAAGTAACATTTTGTTGTCTAGGGCTGAAACAAAGAGACCTTGGGTAGGGCGACTTTAAATTTGGGGTTACAACTAAGAGTCAAGCTTCCAAACTGCTTTTTTTAATCAGTGTTTTTTCAAGTCTGTGTTGAAATGTCCATGTTTCAAATTGGTCTTTAAAATAGGTATCAACTATAAAATCCAAGATATCCTATATATGTGTTTCTCTACATCTGAATTATCTGTAATACACCTGACCCCAGGAGCACTGGCTAGATGGGAAGAGGGTTGATGAAGTATTTTCGAAGATGAAGCATTTTTCCAGGTGAGATGAAGCATTTTTCCAGCTGCTAGTGGGAAGCTGTGCCGTGTCCCTCCAAGGACTAGTGCCCAACTGATATCCTGTTACTATCAGATCTTAGAAGTGGTAAAAATTACCCAGCAGCATCAAGCTACCAACGAATACACGCTGTATTACATTGAAAAACCAGGGAAACACAACAAACCACAGGCTGCATTTTACCTGATAAGGTCCAAAGGCTGCTCCTTGTAGAAGCGCAGGAAACGTGCCCACTCCATGTAGAGCGTGTACCTCTCGTTGTCACAGTTGGGATCATTTGCCTTTTTCCAGTACTGGCACTGTGAGCAAATCAGAGCAAAGGCAAAACACCTCATGGACAGACTCAAACACTACATTGAAAGAAACACTGATGATGATGCACCCCCCCTCTCAATAGGGTTCCTCATTACCATGTATCTACCTGTCAAATGCTAAGGAAAACCTTGGAACTTCAACACCTTCCTAGAAATTTAACAGCACAAAATAACCTCAGCTTCTGACAGCTTTTGCAACTTCATTTTGTGCCCTAGAACTCCGCCTTTAGAAATATTTGGCTCTGTCAAACCTTCAGTTTGTGATCTTGGTTTTCTTTTTTTTTTTTTTCCTGAATGTTTCTCAACCACAAAGAAAAGCAGGAAAATAATTAGTTTCTAAATAGAAATCAAGAAGTTTAAGCAACCTAAAGTTTGCATTTTGAAAATATTTTAAAAGGTTAAATATGTATTTTTAGACAAAGATTTGTGAGTCTGCCTCACAAATTTTGGATTTTTTTTCACAAGATTTTTTAGCATTTAAGGTTGGTTGTAGCTGTATAGAAGAGATTCTTGCCTTTTATTATCTGTGGTTTTGGTAGTCCCAAAAGGATAAATTCCTTCCCAGCCTAGACCAGCCTTCTACAGCATAGATCCTGATCAGCTAAACTTTCCCCTACGGAATGTCCATTCACCTATTTATTTTTATTTTCTAAGGAAAGACAAAATATTTTCAAACATTTAAAAATATGAATCTATATAAAATATCTAAAAATGCCATATGGTAGAATTCAGAGTATAAATAAGCACCTTAGGTTCACTAAAGCATTGTAACATCTGAAATAACTATTTAGGAGAGAATTTAGCATTTAAGCAACAAATTAAAATCAACCTTCAGAAGGAAAAAATAAATTAAAAGGAAAAAACCCCATGTAAAACAGTGTAACCCATCTCTCTCCTGTTTTCTCCAAGGGATTTCAGGACTAAATCCACATATATTAAACACTCCTTGTTATAATCTTTCCAATATAATGCCTGCATGTATCACAGGCATTATAGGAATATACGTTGGAATAAGTCTCTAAAGAAATGATGTGACTGGCACATGGGTATATTCTAAAAACTCCTCCACAGGAACAAACATTTCAGCACATAAAAGCCAAATAGCAGGGCTGGTAGGTATGTCTCGTGTATTATTAAACAGAATCAATGGGACAAATGGAAGGGTTTGAGTACATTTTCGTATCTGTGGGAAACTCACAGCAGGTAAAAGAGTGAAAACTCTGGAAAATGCCCAAGGGAACAGAAAGCTAAAATACTCACATCATGAAGAGGATATGCAGCTGTATAGGTGCCATTGTTTAGCAGTCTCTTGATCCCAAACTTTTTCTTTCCTTCCTCTGTTCCGTAAGGGCAACGTGTAAGAATATAATTAACCTGAGATTCAAAGACAAGAGTTTCAGAACTTTCCCATTTTAAGGCCATTTAACAGAACCCTACAATGGTGGTGCACTGTGTATAATCCACTGGAACAATATGCAAAAGCAGGAGGCATTTCTTCAGACCTCCTGTAAGAACACCGAGGGCATAACTGCCTTACAGACACCCAGAAAATCTGTTCCAACAAGCAGCATCCCAGATTTCTAAGAAAGATGCACAAGCACCCCGATATCAGAGTTTCTAGGCTCCCTCCTTCCTTGGAGGAATATTCTGATGGGGGGTGCTGCGTAAAACTGCACGTAAATGCGAGCAGCCAAGCTGACATACGTACTATTCTGTTTCTCATGGACGGGGAGAAGAAAGTGCTCTCGTCGTTTATGAGGTACAGCTCCTGCTTGTCCTTGCTGAACGGGGCCGTGAAATAATCTGGCTCGGGGTGCATCACCTTCTTGGGCAGCCTGAGTGGGAAAAGCATGCAATCCAGGGGGTTCTCCACCGTGGAGGGAATGTCATTTTCCTTGATGGGAACTTTGATGTTCAGCACTTCTGCGTATGTGATCAGAACCTCCCACGGCGCGTGGATCTTCACAAAAAAAATCTTGCCATCTTCAGACTCCTGCCCCGGAAAGGTTAAATCAGACATCAGACCAAACTGTGTTTTATTGCAAGATTTATGGGAATAGTTTTTTTATATACACAGTTTATTGACTTTTATGTATTTTTGAAATGTTTTTTTAAAAAAAAAAGGAGGAGAGAATAGGGGAACTTTTTGTATAAATATATTTTTAATTGAAAAGCTTATCTGAGTGGTTGTCCTTTCATAAAAACAATCTTTGCACTACTAAAAGCTCACAAAGGTTTTTCAAACTATATTAATCTCGTACACCGAGGCCTGAAACTTGTCATTACACTGAATGCACTGGAAACACAAGGAATATTCTTATCATAGGCCTCAGCCAACAGTGCATGTTCTCTCAGTGTTCCTCTGCATACACAGCAGAGAATGGCAATCAGAAGGCACTTTTAACATATTGCTCAATGAATTCCCCATCTATGGATGTTACAGAGCCTGAACTTCATCAAGAGTTACTTTACCCCACCCAGCCCCTGGCACACTGACTGCATCAGTCAAAATCCCATGTTCTCCAGTTGCTAAACCAAACAGTAACACTAATCAAACATCCTCAAGTTGTTTCACCCTTTCCTCATAATTACAACATCCAGTGGGCAAAACTAATCCATTCACCAACCTTCCAAACTTATT
This sequence comes from Oxyruncus cristatus, assembly GCA_013399855.1. Taxonomy (NCBI): domain Eukaryota; kingdom Metazoa; phylum Chordata; class Aves; order Passeriformes; family Cotingidae; genus Oxyruncus; species Oxyruncus cristatus. The sequence continues at coordinate 27,469 of VXAY01002306.1, forward strand.
ACTCATTGTTAGGCAGGATTAAATGTAGCTCTGAGCATACTTCCCATTTAAGTGGATTTAAATCAAATCACAGCTATTTTGGAACCACTTTCTTTTTGTTACGAAATCAAAAGCCATCACTTCCTCTTGAATCAAACTTCCACAATTCTTATGAATGTATCTAGAAAAAGGACTCAAATAAACATAATAATCTTGTTTCCCCTAAATTAGTCACACTCCACTGAAATCCACCAGCATAATTTATAATTTTTCTCAAAGAAACAAAGTGGTTTATTAATTTGCAGGTCTATTTCTTTAGTCCTAATTTTTCCTTTTCTTCTTTTTTTTTTACCTTCTTGTCTTCTGTTTCTAGTTCCAAACCTGCCTTTTGCAGATTGCTCTCAAATTCTTTTCTTCTTTCCTAGAGAGAAATAAACACACTTTAATAACTGATGAAGTTAGCAACTAACTGATCACGTCCTGATGACTCACCGAGTTCCAGCTTCTCTCAACTGCCCTGATGACAACCCCTTAATGCTATGTGACCTCCTAAAAGCAATCAGACAAAAAACAGCTGATGCATACCAGGCCACTTCTGAGTGCAGGCCAGCTTTGTGATGGCAACACATTGGGAATTGCAACAGGAAACCTACTGGGTAGGAAAAGGCTTGTTCTGGTTAACCAGAGAAGGAATTGATGTCTTATGTTTTGAGCACTCCTGATTCTTCAGGAGGCTGGTACATGGGGTGTGTTACTGTTCAAGTTAAGCCACGTTGCTGAGAGAATGTCAATCAAAACTAGATGGAAAGAAAAATCCTGGAAGCACGTGGAAGACCGACTGCTCACAGCCTCATCTATTCACCTGCTTTACAATTATGCCTGATAGAGATGTTCAAGTACTGATTACAGACAATTCAAACAGAACTTCACAAACACCACTGTAAAACTCGATAAGACCAACAAATCACCACATGTGACCTCCCATGTGCTTAGCTTGCATAAAGTCCATGTGGACTTCAGCAGAGACAAACAAACCTGCCTGTGGCAGTGAGTGGTGGCTGCGTGACCTCTGTGAGCTTCAGGTCCTTCTGGAACTCTTTATTTTGCCAAGTAATTCCTAGGTGGTGCCTTTAGGGAAGAACGTTTTCTTCCCCTCCTTCTCTGTGTAATTTTTGCTCCTATAGGGAGGCTGCATTCATTTCTTTTTAACTACATAAAATTTGCTGAAGAACTGTCAGAATAACCATAAGGTAAGCCAAATATTGAGCCTCAGCCTCTTTAGAATGCGCAAGCTAGACCACAAATTTATTTTTGGCTAAAACCTGCAATGCTGCCTGATGTTTTTTCTGTTGAAAGGTCTTAAATGACATTTTTCAAACATACTTAAAAAAAATGCAAACCACCACAGTTGTCGGCCAATTTCCTTTCCCTGCATGTCTGTGAGCAGCAGTCTGCCCTTTTTTGCATTTCAGTTTGCATAAACTACTCAGACAAATGAATACAGACTGAAGAACAGCTTTCACAACCCTCAAACGTACCTTAGGATGTACTGATGTATTTCCCCGCATTAGTGGTCTTTCATTTTTATTTGTCCCATCTGATTTTGCCAAATATTATTAGATATTAAATGAGACACTTGACTATATAAACTAGCAAATACGCTAACTCCTCAACTCTACCGCATGCTAGGGGCAAATGCAATTCCATGCACCATTTTTTAATTAATTTTTTTTTTTTAATTAATCTATCCCTAACCTTCCTACATACACCTGTATAAACATCAGAGAGCTCTGGTCTGCCGTCCTGATAATCAAACAGAGAACAATACAACTAAAAAGTGATTTAAGAGTGCATGTTGCAGTGATACAGAAAAGCTGACATTTAAACCTAGTATCCAAAGCTGTATGCTAGTCTGCACTACATTTTCTCCAGGCAAAGGATAGTGGTGCGTGATCTTTCCCCAGCAAACACTGGAGGAGAGCCTAGCGAGTCAGCTCAGAGGGTCCCTCTGCCATCAGACACCAGCCAGCTCCTCTCCAGCTGTGCAGCTCAGGAACAGACAGTGCCAAAGGGTCTGGTCCCTTACTTATCTTTCTTATTTTTCCTTACTATACATTTAGTGTGACAAACTACAGTGCTCTAATAGAAATTATGCTCTTTTTAGCACCTTGCTCTCCTCCCACAAGGCCCCTTCTCTGAAACCCATGCAATGCACTGTACGTTCCAGTCACTGGAAACAACCATTTTTAGAAGGGAATCAGTCTGTTGCTATTGCCAAAAAAAACCCCAAAAAACAACATACCCTTGGGCCAGTGCTGGTTGGTTTTAATGTGAACTTGCTAGAATTTTAAGCTCCCTGCCCCAAACCTAAAAAGCTGTAGCTGGTACATGTATTTCTGACTCGGCTGTAGATGCCACTCTGCAGTCGCAGAGGGAAGCTCTCTAAGTCATCCCATTAGTGAAATCAGCCAGAGCAGGCTAATGCCCTTCCTCACGTTTTGTTTAAGCCCAGTTCTTAAGCCTCTCCCAGGCATCTGTAAAGTGCTGATACCACTTTTTCTGAGACCACTGTGGCCTAGGTAAGGGAGTGGCCAGTAGAGCATTCACCTCTGCAAACACTGCTGTGGATATCTCACATGGTGGGGGATAAGCACAGAGTAACTTTATCATCTAACACATGCTGGGCTGTAAGGAACCATCCCGATAAGATTAACAAAGCAAGATCCAGAGTCCAGCAGTACTAAACAGCCCGATGCAGATTAACACTGCACGATCTGTGGAAGAGAGACAACTACTATAAACCTGTTTGTGGTGGTACTGCCTGTCACAACACTCAAGGAACAGGAGATTAAAGTAAGTTTAAGTTTACAACATAATACTCCTTAATCAAACTCCTCCTCCTTGCTTTTCCTCTTCCTTTAGGTAGGGAGCACCAAGCTGACCAAAGCCTTTTATGTGCCAGGATTCTTGGACTTATTCTACCTCCAGTCACGTGTAGGATATTGGGAAGCAAATATGGCCTTGGGGAACACTTACGTGCTACTGGTAAAGTGTACAAGAACCCTGCTCGTAGTTGTGTCCTAGAGAACACAGTATGGGATCAGTCTGAGCTCCAGCTGCCCACACAGCTCCCTTGGAAGAAAGTTTCAGAAGAGCTGGAGCCTGTTTAGGAAAGGCCTCTTGTCATCTCATTCACCCAGAGCCACGAGAGCAGGAAGTCGACAGCATGGACAACTGGCCCTCCTGCAGCCTGCAGGGACTGCCCACGTGGCTGGGAGGGTGCTCTGTGTGCCCTCCAAAGCAAGTCTCCAAAGCCCTTGAGCAGTGACAGGACTCGAGGGAATGGCATGAAAGAGTTTCCAGGGGAGGTTTAGGTTGGGTATTAGGAAGCAAAGGTTCAAGCAGCATTTGGACAGTGCTCTCAGACACAGGGTGGGATTATTGGGCTGTCCTGTGCAGGGCCAGAAGTTGGACTTTGATCCTGATGGCTCCCTTCCAACTCAGCATATTTTATGATTCTGTGGTTCTACAAACTCCTGAACTGCAGTGCCCAACCACCCTCTGGGTGAAAAACCTTTAGTTCCTAATACCCAACCTAAACCTCTCCCAACCCAGCTTCATGCCATTTCCTCAAGCCCTATCACAGGTCACAAGAGTGAAGAGATCAGATCAGTATCTGCCCCTGCTCTTCCCCTCATGAGCAAGTTGTACACTGCAATGAGGTCTCCTCTCAGTCTCCTCTTCTCCAGCCACTCCTCATACAGCTTCCCCTCCAGACCATTCATGCATGTGGCCTCCTTTGGACACACTCTAATAGCTTCATGTCTTTCTTACATTGTGGTGCCCAAAACGGTACACAATACCCCAGGAGAGGCTGCCCCAGTGCAGAGCAGAGTGGGACAATCCCCTCCCTCGCCTGGTTGGCGATGCTTTGTCTGACAAACCCCAGGACACAGTTGGCCCTCCTGGCTGCCAGGGCACTGCTGACTCATTGGACTTGATGATCCCGGTGGGTCCCTTCCAGCTCAGGATATACTTGGCTGCAAGTACCAGCCAAGCTGCTGTGAAGCAGCACGGAGAAGTGCCCAGTTTGGATGGAGCCCAGCCGCCCCTGCAGAGCTGGAGTTGCAGCTTCTCACAGTCGGCAGCCTAACAGGGCTGACAGCAGCAGCAACAAGCACCTGACACTTGCTGCCCCTGGCTCCCTAGCTCTGGGCTATGTGGTGCCTCCAAGAAACCAGAAGTTTCTGTCCAAGACCCTGAAAACTGGAAAAGGGTTCGATAAAATGTCCTTCTGCCACTGGGGACAGGGGCACTTTGCTTCCAGTCAACACAGGAGCAAGTCACTTTGCACAGAGATCCCTGAGTCCTAATGGTCTGGAGTTCTTGTGAAGAAATATACTTGGGGACAACAAAGATCATGTCCTGGTTATTAATAATTTGTTAGGTATTTTATAAAATATATTTATTTTTTTTAATGTTCACATACATCTCATATGTGAGTAAAATATTTCCACTTATATGCTGGAGGTTTTAAGGAAAAATATAAAGTATTTTATATTCAAAAAATATTTTCATTCACAAAAATATAATCCTAATTTTTGTTTAGAGGAGTTTGTGGTTTGGATTCAGAAGGCAAGTTCAAAACAGCGTTGAAGCTGGAATGTGCCTGGGAACATCAAAGAAGTTAATGCAGTTGTTCTGCATGGAACTGAGGGAGAAGATGAACAGACCATCTCTTGCATCTGTATTAGGGCTATGTTGAAACACACAAAGAAGTTATTCATCCCATTCTTAGAAGTGCAGAATAAAGCTGTTTCCTTGAGACAAGGAAACAAAACCCTTTGTCACAACTGTTATTCTCTTTGTATGAACATTCCTATTCTTGACTGTTCCATTTTGCTGTATCATTGTGCCACAGTAAAAGAAATTCACATTTCCGTGATGACTGTACAATATCAAGTACAGGATATGGTAGATGAATTCCAGAGGCTGCAGTGCACCAATATTTAAATCTTGCTCCCACAAGGACAACAGCACTTGTATGCTAAGAAGTCTGCATTAATTTAGAGGCATAGTAATTGCATAAAGGTCTATGCTGAACACAAATACAAGGCAAATGCAGATTCCCCAGGAACTGTGTACAAACATTCATATCTCCATGCCCGTTTGTCCAGTGACTGCAGAGCTAATCTACAGGGCCACTGACCAAACCCCTTCCTCCACGGGGCCATAAACTCTTCTCCAAGTAACAGACATCCACAAGAATTGAATCTCACAAAACTTAGCCTGGATGTTTTGGCTTTTTGCAAGACAGAGATGTTTCTTCCTAGCAAGTGCATTTTTACCTCAGGGAGGAAGCACAGTATTAGTTACCAACTCCTGGGCTCCTCCTCATGTGAATCCTTCAGTCAATAATGACACCCCTGTACGTGGCCTCTGGTCTGGCAAGGATTCCTGCTACCTCCTAATGATCCATAAAACAGTGAGAAGGAAACTGCTGCACACAATATGAACAAGGGACTGACCATCTGGCTTATTTTCCTTCCCTCTTGAAACATTACCTAAATAGTCTCAATTTCTTTCCTTATCTTAAATAATTTGAACATGACTAATGGAAAAGTCTAATTTAAGAGCTGCTTTGACAAATTCTGCTTGGATATCTTTTTTTCTCTCTACACAGAGCGGTCTCCTCTTCCTCCTTTTTTAAATGCATTTTGCTTCATGGGAGAAGAAGGAATGCAGCTAGGATTACAGCCTGACAGAGGGTTTGAGTTTGAAAAGGATTTTTATACCAATACCAATATTAAAATAACCCTAGTCTCCCAAGAAAATCTCGGGAATGCGGCTTGCTGAGCAGAGCTGACAGGGGTGCTTCATCTGGGAGAAGCATCAAACAGAGACTATGACAGAATTTCCCAAGTTACCTTAAGGTAATGAGTAAGATGAGGAGCTGTGCTCTACACTGGGTTGTATTTGGATGCAAGTTTAGGCAGCATAAATTCTTAATGGAAACAGTATTTCCTTCATAAAGCAATGAAAGCAATAGGCCATTTTTTTAACAGCTCAATCTTGCAGTTTTTGTTCAAAGGAAATTAGAATTCTTAATTATGGAACAAATATGAAAAGATACAGATGGTAACTGTCCTTTACTGCACAGACCTAGTTTCAATCATGATTTTGTCATAAGCATTGGTATAATAAGGTTTTTTTCAGACACCCTTATCTTTCAGAATAATATGATTGCATGAGAATGAAGTTCTTTTTGGTGTCTCTCTCTTTTTAATTTTTTTAAATCATGAATAAACTTTGGAGTTAGATACTGGAGAGAACAGTTTGTAAACATAACCACTCCTGACTCAGAAAGAAGGCAGGAAATATAGAGGAAAAAATACCTTTAAAATACCTCTTTTTTTTTTTTTTTAAATATTGCGCTTTATATGAAGTTTGTTGTTTGTCTTGACTGCATCTCGTAGTAGTGGATTTTTTACATAGCTTGAATTTACATGTTTAGCCAAGTTAGGCTACAAGTGTCAGTGTGAGCATGGAACAAATAAGTGTCATTCAGGCAACTGGGTCTTGCTGGGAAGTTTAGGGATAGTCACTGGCATTTTAGAAAAAGCTGCAGTCAATGGATGGGAAAAAAATAGTTATTGTTAAATCTTGTTTGGATGATGCTTTGCTTACTTAGAAGAAACCTCCTGCATTTAAAAGTATTTGCAGATAAAACTATTTACAGATATTTCTCCAAAGTCTCAGCTAGACTGTCAATGAAGAAGCAAAATAATTTGGATTACTTTGCTCCACTGTATTATACATTGTCCAGCCTAAGCAATGGAGAGGTGATGAGTTCAATACACAGTCCCAAAAATCTAATAAACTTAGGTCCTGACACACAACAGTAAATTACACAGAAATTTCCATATATGGAATGGCTTTTCACATAGCTATAAAATTTTTAGCTAAGTCCTATTCCAGTTGAGTGTAGTGATCTGAAAGAGACAGTAACTGATATTCAGGTTATTAGAGATAAAAATTAAAAGGATTTTCAAAACGACAAACTTACCAACTTTTTTTCCAATTCCTTACTAAAATCATCCACATAGGAGAGAACAAAATCGATTCTCCTGACACCATCCCTGAAGAAAATAGAATCTTTGCTTTGATGTCTTTTATCAATCTGTAGAAGATAAAGGCATATGAATAAAAAGAAACAAGTACTGCTGTTTCTCCAAAATATAACAGAAGACAAAGAACATTTCCCCACATTGCCACAATTCTTCAGTTTCTTCATAGTTGAAGACATACTTTGGTAAGATTTAACAGGGCTATATACAGTTAAAATAATTTCAAAATTAACTGCATATGTCCACAAGCACTACATGTAAATAACTGGTACAGGAAGAATAAATATATGTTAGAGTAGCAATACTTGTGAATAATTAAAGCAGGCGGCAAAATGTAAATTCCATGCATTTTCCTCTACATAACAAGATTCACTAAATCAACCACCACAGAGACATATGTCCCAGCAATGACTACATATAAAAATAGCACACAAAGAACAGAGGAGTGACATTTCAAAATCGGGTATTTACTTTCATGGAGGAAAAAACCCCACATCTAATAAAAGGTATCAGTGCAACAGGGTAATTAGTATTCCAATCGATCTATTAAAAGTCATATTTTAATTTATCAGCATGCCAGCGTGTCATAGTAACAACATTCACCTTTTTCATCGATTAGGCCACAGTAATTAATGTTAGGCAAATAAAAGACTATAACCCCACTCCCCTGGGGAAGTTAACCCATATTAGGTAATATTATTTGCAATATTAGGTAATATTATTTGTTATCATATCAATATTCAACTTTACCAAATTGTGTACAAGACTTGCAGAAAAGTGCTCTCTATAGAAACTACTAGTCTGGTCTAAACATTGGGGAATTCCAGAGAGGAAATCTGGTCTCTCTGCTGAGGCAGGTTGGTGTTTTTTAACCACACCCATCAATAAAAGTGTATTTTTATGAGGTTGAATTGGGTTTTCATTTTATTAGAGTAGGAACAAAACAGAATAATTCAGAGGGCTATGTCTCTGTCGTTGCCGTCTCACACCATGCAAGGATACGTGTGAAATAAAGTTCCCTGAGAAAGCTCAGAATATTTATTTATAACTGTGAAGCTTACTCCCAGTTAACAAAAGGCATCACACAGTGAAGCATGTTATTACCGCAGCCATCCAAGCCACTTGCAATACCATTCATCACTGGTTTACCCTGAGACGTCGCTTCAGGAACAGATTGTATCTCCTTCCACTCTGCTGGAATAACCAACAAGTAGTTAGCAGGTCCACTGCTTCCCTCCAAGGATCAAACCACCTGCTTGGAGCACACACACCCCAACTACAGTGAGCAAGAAATCCGTGTCCCTTAAAGCTGGGAATAGCCTCCAACTATCAGAAAAAAACACAAGCACCCACAAATAACGTCTCTTCTATTAAAGGCAAAGCTGTGCTGGGATCCATTTTGATAGAAAGTACATGTTTTAAAAGAATGGCTCCTATAGTGCTACTTGCCATCATTTGGATACTTAGGCAGGTTTAAAAAAGAACATTAAGAAAGTGGGTCTGAGTGTAGTGCAAGGGTAACCCAACAAGCACCCACGTTTCTGTTACACTCGTGTTACACTGGACCCACTGGGAGACAAAAAGACAAGTGGCAACCACGTAATTCCAGAGCTGACAAAATTACAAGCAATAATATCCACATAGTCCAGGACACATGTTTATCTTCAAGTAAGCTGAAAATAAATACAAATAATTGAAAATTCCTATTGTTCCATGGTGCTGCACAACTTTATGCATCTCCATTAGACACACTGGTAACTGCTGGAACCAGATAGCAGCCTACTTGAAGTGTCCATGCCCTACAGAGAATTCCTGTGTTCCCTATCCCAGCCTTTGGGGAGCTACAAAACCCTGTGTTGCAAAAGGTAAAAGAAATTATTTCCTGAAATTGCTGCCATCCTTTCTTTGTCTTCCCTCTTCAGCAATTTTTTGAAGGTTTTCTGTAGTTTTAGTTCCTGAGAAATATTTACAGCACATCAATTAAAGCAGACTACTTTGTATGACTGAAATCAGCTACCTCAGAACATGCTTTTGCTTCCAAATGCAGTACATAATCTTGCATGATTAAGAGGCTCAAAAAACCATGGAATACAACAGTAGAAAAGAAAAAACGTTTTTCCATTCTGTTTTGAACTTAGAGGTTTCCGTTTTTCTTTGTAAATATAACTGTGACTACACGCAAACTGCAACAGTTTAGATGTTGATTTAATCAAATTAACATAGTGCACAGAACCACACTCACGTCTGTATAGTATCAACAGTAATGTAATTATTGAGCATCACAATAAGCGAACCCCAAAGTGCATTCCTAACAACTTAAAATGTTGGGGAATTGCCCTAAAAAAGGCCACCCCAACCACTGGCTTACAATGTGTAAGCCAAAGAATCATATACACAAAGAAGAAAGAAATCAATACATAATATTTACTTCAAAAGAAAAGCTCCTGCCAAAGGAGTATCCCAAATTGTTTGGGTTGCATAGTTATAATTAGATTATTCAATGCAATTGAAGTAATACTTTATCTTTAGTGCCATCAACGTTCACTCATTTTTTAAGATGCATCGGAACCCTCAGTCATTAAAGGCCTGACTATCAATTTAAGAAGATGCAGTAGTCATTGTTGGATCTGCTTTGAGAAGGGGAATACTTATCACTTCCCTCTCCCTCTGTACATAGGATTATTTATCATGGATAGTGACAGGCCTGCTTATTAAACACATAAATTATTCCTTTCCATTTTGCTGCATTTGGATTTCACGAGGAGAACAAGATCAGTCTTGTGTACTTATGCAGGTTTGTGCATACATGTGCACCTACAGGTTTAAAATATATAAAAAGTTCGTAATTTGCATTGGACTTATCAGTGAATCATTAAACACTACGGATTAGTAGCAGCTCTTTCCAGAACTGTATTCAAATTAATTATCTTGGACAACCCGCAGTTATTAAATGAAGCTACACCTCATCACAGTAGATGCTCTGTAATGTGTTCCTCCTGCAATAAAAGTACCGAATTAAAACTTCCCAACACAGCACAAGCTGAAGCTTTTGAATAATTCAATTACACCCAGTGAGGAATTACAGAAGAGATGGAGTCCCAAGGCATATGGTGAAAACTCCAGAAGCAACAGCCACAAGTCATAACAAGGAACATTTCTACTGGATGCGAGAGTGTGGTTGAGTGGGAATGGGTACAAAAGGTTACCCAGAGAGACTGCATAATCACCACCCCCAAAGACCACACAGCCTGATCAAGCGAGGCCAGGACTGCACAACCTGACGTAAGTTTGAAGCCAGGCTTGCCCTGAGGAGGAGGCTGGCCAAGGAGAGCCCCAGAGGTCACTCCCAATCCAAGTTCATTGCAGGAGTCTACGAAGGGTGTTACTGCAAACATTCAGTATTTACCAACACTTTCAAAAGGTCGAATAAATCCATCAACTGCAAAGCAAGTTTACAAAAACCACCTGTTCAAATACTGCCCTCCTGTAGTAACTTTCCAGTCTCAATAGTCTAATTATCTCTCTAAGAACTAAGTGACCTCACAACTTGCAGACAGATTTGCTAATTGAATGCTGTAGCGGTCTATCATGAAGAGAGAAATTTTCTTTTCACATGGCTACAGAAGTGCAAACTTATGTATTCATACGGAATTTTATTAATATTTCTAATGACCCCATATTCGATAATTTCTGTCAAGACACCCAGCAGAGGTTGGGGTATTGGACCATGTCCAACCAACCAACCCTCCAAGTGCCTACACTTTGAATCCTCACCTCAGACACGCTCTAAAGCCCTGCAGTAGGAAACTCTGACTCAAACAGGATCAGGCGACAGGAGAGACCAAGATGTCAGTATGGAAACAAGCACCAGATGAAGTAAGGTTGTAAGAGCCCATGGCCCCCTCTGCCCAGACTGGTTTAGGTACAGCGTGTAAATGCTGGCTGGTGGCCCCACACTCCATTCAGAACCATCCAGGCTTTCCAGCACTGCTGAATGCTTGCTGAGGAGTCTTTGGCTGCCTCGCTCCACAGGTGCCTCAGAGACACTTCCCCAGGGCCAAGGCAAACAGTCAGACACGGAGAGCTGGAGAGGGGAAACCCAGCTGCTGGAAGTGGCACCAACCACTAACACTGGTACAGAAAGTGCTTCAGAGAAATGACTTTGGTTGGGAGCTGAGGGACGGGGGCTGCGGTAAATGTCTCCGTGGCCTCACTTGCCCACCATGGCACCGACGGCCTCGGGCAGTGTGGGCAGCTCCCCCTCAGTGGTTTAAAGGAATCACAGTACCCAAAAAGCAAATATGTTTTGCAGGTTATCCCCGAATGATTTAATCCCGTATGTTTTTACAGGACTCTGAGGATTTCTGTGTCTGGTCATCCACTTAACAGGAGTTTTATGGCCTTACAGGTCACTTAGCACAGCTTACTCCTTACAGGCACGGAGCTTCCTCCAAATACACCCTGCTGCTAAATATCCCAGCCCTCTCCATAACCATGCTTCAAAGACAGGGGAACTTGTTCTAAAGCAATACTTTTCAGATTATTATTCAGTCAGAAGAGTGTAAGTTCCTTAGGGGCCTACTTTCACAAACAGCCATCTCAAATTCAATGCCCCGGACTTCAAGGTTTCCCAGGTGTCCAACCCCATGGACATGGGACTGCAAGTTCAGACCTTAGCACTGCTCCTCTTCTGCTTTTTGTATCTTGCACCTTTTTTGTGGGAAGGTGGTTTAGAGCAGCACTTTCAGTAACAAAGCAGTAACCAACACTAATGTGGGGTGGAGGAACCCATTAGCTTCATCAGAGTTACAGCACAGGGAAGCACCTCTGGCTATGAGGTTACATTAATAACATGGAATGGTTGTTTGTATGATCCTCATCAGCACATCAAAGAGTTATACTGTCATAGTCCTACATTTCCAGGCAAAAAACCTGCCTGAAATTAGAAAATGAAATTGATTTGTAATGTTTGCTCGCGTACAAGATAGCCTACAAACCAAATATTTATTTTATTGACTGTATACCTTTGATAATCACACAGGCATGTTAGATCTAAAATGGATAGGGTAAAAAACCAAAAGAACTGCATTAAAAAGTAATCAGGTAATTTATGAATTTCCACTGCAGAAAAACTTTCAGAATACAGAAATGGACAAAAATATAAGCGTTTAAAAGTTGAACCAAAATACAAGAGAAGCTTCCATAACTGAAGGGGTGGGAAACATTCAATGGCTTAAAAACAAAGTTAACACTTTGTTCACTTAGATCCCCAGTTTGCATGGAATATTTATATACTCCTCCTGTTCTCTGAATTAAACACACAGCTAAAGGAAAAACATGTGGATCTAAGTGCTGCTATGCTAAATACAACTTTATAAATATATATACATATTTTTATATATTTATACATACCTATATAGAACTTTAAAACATCATTTTGTAAACACACATATATAAATAATACAAATGTATTTCCAAAAGCAAAAAGTTCCTGTGAATGCATCAACAGAACATACGCAAATATACAGGCACTCCCATGAAAACCAAAAAGGCAAATTTCTGGTTTATGCACCACAGAATCAGTTCCCATTTTACCAGAGAGCCCCTTTCCATGAAGTTGTCTTCGTTATTCTTCCTTGGAGGGATCCATGCAACTGAAGAATTACTCCTTTTGAAGAAGTGTATTAACAACACTCTTAACACCACACATCCCAGTTTTCAGTCAGACTTCATGCAGGTTACAAGGTTGCATACAAAACCATCACCTTTCCCATTCAAAGAAACACAAAATTCCATGTCTTTCTTGTAGCTGCAACTTGCAACCTGCTTTTTTCACCTTCACTGTTGTTTCAACTCTGAACCACATTAAAATCTGAAAGCTTGAAAACATGCATTTCAAAGCCGCTTAAGACACCAAGATATTTGCACTGAAATTTAAACGCACATTAAAAGCCTCTCTGGATAAACAAGAAGAGAACAAAGGAAAATAAAAAGTATGCTAAGAGAGCATAGGTGTTAATGGAAGACACCAGAGCCAAATGTAAGCAAGCAGACAGTTTTAATACACCTCAGCATGTACTTCTTCAGTTAAGTGAATTTTTGTACTTTTTCTCCATAAAACAATAATTATTAAGTTTTCTGATATATTTGAGAATTTATACAGTTATCTTTTCTGTGAATTTCAGTAAGTGGCTATTTTGAGCCTTTCCTCATTATTTGCTACAATGAAAAAAAAAAAAAGAGGTAAAAGGTTTCAAATTACATCAGTGTTTGTTTCTCGCTCTTTAAAACTTTTTAAAGTATCATGCTGACTCACAGAGCCCTCAGGCTATCATGGTAACAAGGAATCCCACATTTGTTAATAACACCAGAGTCAGAATATATCCTGTAGCCCATCAAACCAAAACAATGATAAAAAAAAAGCAAACTTTCCAGTTTTCTCCACCAATCTTAACTTTCCAATTTTTGTCTATTATCCTTTTGATTTGCTTGATTTTTTTGGTTTGTTTTTAAGTCATCACTAGGAATAAATGCAAACACCACATTCATAATTTATAAGCTAGAAAAGATTCTTTTTTGGAAGGATGGCGTCCTTGAAACTGGAAAATTTCACGGTGAGGGGTGTTTTGGCATACTGTAAATAGAAGACGCCACACAAATTCATGCAGGGAAGCATGAATATTGCTTACTGCTTACCACTTGATGTTCAGGGATGAGTAAAGTAGTCTCAGTGCTGCTTAGGCCCTGCCAGTGGCATCACGGGAAAAACATAATGTTGTTAGCGATGATGCAAAGGATGCTTTAAAAATAAAAGGTTAACTCAAAAGAAACAGTGTAGTTTCTGGTCTAAGTTGATAAAAGGTCTTCTGAGCTACAGATGGATTTTCAGCCTAGACAGTCAAAGTCTAAACCAACCACCACTTGCGCAGGCGAGCTTGGTCTCTAGCCTAATGCCACCAACTTTGACGTGGCCCACATTGATTTTAAGTATTAATAATTACTAGTTTTGGTAAGAGCTATACAGTATTCCTCAGCATTTCCCTTAGAAAAAAAAATAAAGTCTAAACAAGTTGGCACAGATTACCGTTCACAAGCTGATAAAGAACAACTTTTAACATTACTCTTATTTATTTTAATACCAAAGAGAGAAAGTGTACACAGCAGAGATGGCTGCGCCCACAATGTGATGCCCCTTAAATGGTTATTTCTTGAAATACAAACCTAAATTATACATTGTGCACTGCACAAAACCAAATGCAAGGAAACAAATCCTCAGTCTCCCAGTGCAGACAAGATAAATTGGTACCAGTAATTGCAGTTGTTATTCTTAATGAGACTTTTGAGGGCTTCCCAGCTTCCAGTTCTGATCTACAGGCAGTAAGGCCCTGCCCTGATTTTAACTGTACAAGGTCTGGTTCTATTTTCCTGTGGGTGGGTCAGGGGGCTGCTGCAACATTCTTGGGCCAGACTCCACAGAGGTGTGACAGGAATACCAAGAACAGAGGGCTCTGCAGAGCACAGCCATCCTACAAACATGGTCATCAGCCACCTGGGGTCCCAGCCCCACTGTCGGGTTGCAGCAGCAATAGATTTTGAGATCAGACCTTGCCATTGGAACAAATAATGGTTTGCAATACCTCAGCTGTTCTGCAATATCTAATTCTGATAGTCAATAACATCACACTTTTGTTCTGCTTCTGTACACAAACCACAGACAGGTTTAAACAGTGCAACCAAACAGTGCGAGCGCATTATGAAAATATAACAGTTCTCTGTGAAATTCAATTAACTTCCAATAGAAGCAGAATACTAACAGCATTTCATTATTGGACCATCATTTATTGCTTTAGAATTGTAATATTTCAAAAAGTTTATTACCCTAAATCCAATCTTCATAAAGTTTGTTATTATTTTTTAAATTAGAAAACAATATTTTTCACTTTTATTACAATTTTTCTTGAGAGAAACCACCGAAGTCCAGTCCTGTAATTTTGTGAAACAAGTGTGCTGGGTTTGTCCTATTCACACGTCAAGTAATGCATACACACATCTTTTACCTTCTTTTTATGGTGCTATCTCTGGGTATTTGCTTATCTAAGTAAGACAAAAATGTCCTTTTCAGAACGCAGTCAAATAAAACACAGAAAGATCGATCCATTTTTTGGCAAGGAAACCACATGAGAACCAGTGTAAATATAAATAGCTGCACTATGCTCTTACTGTGAGTTAGTCTGAACCGGGTTTAGAAGTCTAATCCTCATGTCACTGATGCTACAGGAAAAAAACCTGCTCTATTAGCAGAGAACGAAGGGCTGAGACAATTAAGCAGAAAGTTTGTCTCCAGTCATACACTGCAAGTACCTGCCATCTAAAATACTGCACGAACTGAACGTCCATGAAAGCACAGCCTTGCTTTCAGTGCTGCCCCACAGCTCCTGCCCTCTCCATTGCATACAGGCCTCACACCATCCATGCTGAGACTCTTCCACCTGCTTTTATCCAAACTCTCCATCCCACACTTCTCCCACTCCCCACTTTCCCCCTCCTCCACAGAGGTTTTAGCCACCCACTGGTCCTCACTGCCCACAGAGACAGAATTTTAATACACATAGTGAAACACTAAGCTGTGAGGTGAAGATGCACAGCTGGCAGAGGCCTTTGTGCATTCCTCTGCATTCTGCTTTCCTGATAATCTAGGGAACCTACCCTGCCCTCAGGAAAACTGTCTGCAATTAATTAGCTCAGGTCATCAGGATTAACTGTCATAAAACTGGTGCTCAAACTCTCTCCTGCACATTTCAAGTCCTCTTGTAGAAACACACCACTTTTCCATTAGATGCCAAAATCTACGTACAGCACAAAGGGGGTCCAATCTTGGTAACATATGACCCCCAAAATAGGAACCAACTCAAACAGTCCAGCTCTGTTGAGAGGAAAACCAAGAGGGTTGGCAGGCGTGGCAGCAGCGTTGGGTTGGTCCTTCTTACTCTAGAATCCATTCTCGTAAGTCTTTAATGCACTCTGGCTCTCCCCAAAATAGCCCTCAGATTGTGTTTTTGTTCCAATTGGAAGAAGTATTTTTGTACTTCCATCTAGATTTTGAAACCAATTTGGTCTGCCTTCACAATATTGATAATGGTATTATATATTTCCCTCTACTTGAAAATCCACCTGTCTGAATTGAAAAATGAACAAGCATGGAAAGTAATGCATATTATGATGGTGTTTCTTCAGAAAAAAACCCCAAAGAATTAATTTGGAATACCTGCAGCACCTGCTGCTCTGCAAAAAAAAAATAATCTATGTGTCATACCCTAATTTTGGTAAAATGCATTGCTTTAGGAAATTTGATGGAGTTCTGTCAATTTACTTCTGCTAACTGGGTTTAAACGAAGACAGCTTGTTCTCAGATTTTCTCATGACTGAGTTAACTTATGGAAAATTCTGATTAACGCGAACTGTTAGTGAGCATTGCACTAGCGTGAAGCTAACAGAAAAGTGAAAATTTCATGTATAACTGTGCAAAAGTAATTTTTAACTCCTTTGAGCTAGATTAGGGCACAATCCTGCAGCCTTACTCAGAGTAGTGCAGTCACCTGCATACCAAGGGATTCATATGCATACCAAGTAAACATTTTAAATTACTTTGTACTTCCTAATTGGAACAGCAGAGAGACAAATAGTCCTCTCTATACACATCTTACAGATGTCGATACACTACGAACCAGGGGTTCAATTTTGCACAACATCTGTACTAATTTTACATTTATCCCTTTTGAACGGCCCGAACTTTTACTAACAGGAAATTTCATACAAATTCAATTTTTTAACCTTTCTTCCAGTCTTGAATTAATTGAGTAACCTTCTTTCCTCCTAGGTACAGAAACTCTATTTTGTCAGTGGGTTTCATCCTCATTTACTTTGTAACTTGAACAACTAATTACAATCCCTGAACAGACTCACCACTACATATTTTTCTGGCGTTCTCTCTGCATTAAAGCACAGAGAAAAAACAAATTCTCATTCATTTTCCAATTTGGTTGAAAGGACTTTCAGAGGTATTTATGTATTTCTTGGAACAGGAACTCCACAAAGACCGATTCAGGTAGATTCTATGTAGAGACTCACTTAGGACAGGTGCCCAGTCCTAACAGAAGCAGCTGTCTGCGTATTACTGATTTAACAGGGACATAATTCAAAGCAGTTCCCATTGTAGCACTTATTTGAAAATATCCCCATCATATCTTTTTTTTTTCCCTTCTCCTGTCTCCTGTTTGCTGAAAACGTCTCCTTGCCTCCCTGCATGACATCCAGAGATTATTTACTCTATAAGGGTTGGAATATGAAAAGATCCAAGTGATCTTTTTTTTTTGTCCTTGGGGGAGATTAAATAATAATAAAAATACAGAGACTCAAGAAGATTAAACAAAAAAGAAAAAGAAAAGAAAAAAACTCAGAGCGAAATAGGCAAAATCATGAAGGACCAAATGTACCACAGACTGGAGACTTAGATGCTCTTTGGAGTCCTGAACTTCATCCAACTTTTGTATATATATTGGCAGGCTTCACTACAGACTGCTTTTCACCTTTGTCTTTGTTTTACTTGCATCACTCCTTATGTCCAAATCACATATTCCTTTACAGATTACAAAAGAAACAAAAAAAGAAAGAACCACTGGATTATGGATAGGTAACATTTCCTGCTCTCCATATTAAATCTAGATTTATTTTTCCCCTCCTCTAATCAACAGTAAGGTCTCAGCTTTCCTCTGTACTGCTGAGCAAAAACATATTGCTACTGTATGTTATGTTTTCTCTCTTCCAAAAGACAGCCCGAGCCTCATGAGGTAGTGACCTGAATGTAAGTTCATTTAACTCTTTCCAATATTTTTTTTAATTAATTCCATTTCTGTTTCAAAATTACTTGACTTAAATTGGTTTAAGACTTCCAAATGGTCATATTTTTCAACTGCAGAAACATTGTTAAGTGACAAGAAAATTACCAACCTACCATAGGAGTGAAATCATTAAATAGAAAAATGTGCTACTTGTCAAAACAAGAACAAAGCATGTTGATCTGAGCTCAGAAGGGCTTGGTGAAAAGAGGAGAAACCACAGCTTGTCTTTCACGCTGGGATAGAAGACCCTGTTCAATTCCTGCAGGAATGCATCAAGGATGCCAAAGGCAGCCTAGCAAAGAACTGAGGGAAAAGAAATTCTTCCAGTTTATATAGAAGACACCTGAAGTTGTGGCAACACATGAAGACAAAAGATTAACATTTTATTTTAAAAAATCCCGTAAATATTAGGGGCTATCTTACTACTGGAATGAATTCACAGGAAGAACTAAATATAGACTTAACCTGAACATCTAGGACATTTTTCATCAAGAACTAAGCCTGTCATGGGTGGTAAGAGTGTGAAACTGGGCAAGAAGATTAAGAGTAACTCTCTAGCTTTATGTCTGGCTAACGAATAGAAAGCAAAAATCAGATAAATGACAATATATTGGGGGCATGGGTTAGGATAAGACAAAGCACAGAAAAGTAGTAATTTAAATATAAGCAAACATCAGATGACCAGTTGATCTGCAGAAACACACTATCTAAAGCCAAACAAGTCCTCTCAGAGGGAGCAAGGAAAACAACGAAACAAAAAACTCTAGTTATCAAGTCTACTCAGACTGGTATTGCTAATATGAACATACTCTGAGATATTTAAGAACAAATTAAGAGGAAAAATACTTATGTAAGGAAACACAAGAAGAAACAAGCGAAAAGTTTGCATAAAGGAGAGATTTTTGAGGGGATAACCAGTTATATTTTTCCCAGACAAGAGTGTGCTAAAGATCAAACCCTCCTTTCTCACCCCATAAAGAATCTTAAAAAAATCTCTAAAAAAAGGTTCAAATCCCATGTGTCTACATATATGATCACGTGCATTGCACCCTTTCTCCCATGTTCCCTGCCTTTTTGTACATCCCAAGGCATGAAGTGAATTCTTTCAAGCTTTGGTGAAATAGGTCATCTCCGTCCACTCAGAAACATTCACAAGTAACTCAGAATCAGCTTATGGTATGATGGTTCATACACTATAATTGGAGATCATGTCTGCCCATTGCTCAGTGAAGTATTTGATATAGCTCTTCACTGAACATTTTCCTGGAGAAAAAGATGATTACAACTCTCCTACAACAGATTCAGAAAGTAGAAGGGTGAACATACGAACAAGTTTTAAAATGGAATCAGTAGATTTACGGAAACATTTGGATGATATGGTTGCATGCTCTAGGAAGATAAAGATCTGAGTAATTTAGGAAGCCCTTCTGAGTTCTGTCTTCACATGGTCATCTCCAGATTTGACCCTTAGAGGTAGGTGAAGACATGTTTTACTTTTGAGAAGTTCAGCAGAACAGCTGCAGTTTTTCAACACTCGATTCAACAGACATCATTTCTGATGAGTGCTCCTGGCCAGTTTAAGACCCTACTTCGACAGGACAGTTGTTTCCCTTCCTATCTGAAACTCTTCCTATCTTCCACTAAGCCTATACCAACAATAAAGAAACCAGACTACAGGAATGAAAATAAAACACCGATTTCAAGAACGTATATTTTCAATACTCTTTTTGAATCTGTTTCTTCAGTGAATACTAACCACACACACTCTTTAAGACATTGTGTACTGTACATATTAAGCAATGAAGTGCTGTGAAAAGATGAATAGCAGATGATGCTTTTCATACTGCACATGTTGCAAGGAAGAGGTATTTTAGTAACTCAGACTTTCATTTGCTTTCTCATGAATCTTGCAGCACTGTCACAAAATTCCTAGAGCAGTAGAACACTCACATGCCTCCATTTCCCCAGCAGGGCCCAGCTTAAAACAAAGCGTTTGCTTTGTGCAGAAACACTATGTTTTTCCAACTGTTAAAACACTTAGTGATTGTGTGATTCTAATTTCAAGACTAATACTGGAAACACCATTAAATTCATACTGTTTTCTACCACTACTGTGTTGTAGCACTGACACCGGTAAGTCTTTTGTAAGACTCAGGGAGTGTCAGCGTCACATTCATAGTTTTGCTCTTTCAAAACAACACAGGAAAGAAATGTTTACATGGATGAAAAGGGGGTAGAAGACAATCTAAAAGAGATATTAGTTTTAAAACTAACTGTGCCTTTCATGGTAAGCAGTCTTCTTTCTTCCTATCAGCAGTACATTAGCTAACACCATCCATGCTGTACCTTACCTCAGAGCTGCTTGGGATTTCTGATCCTCCAGTTGAAATAGTTTCACTTAAGGGTCCATTGCATTCTTCTCCTAAGGAACATTGAAAGAGAAATTCATGTAAATACATTCTTATTTTAAAATATTACTGTATCTGAAAATTATGTGGACCTTGAAGGCATCAAACTATGAATAAGGAAAAGGTGGAAAATAATCCTCAGTCAATCTCCAAGAACAATTATTTAAAGGGTAAAAAATGCTGCAAGACAATATACTCAGTCTGTACTACCTTGCTGTAACCCTGCAGTCACAGAAACATATTTTTAACTGTGAAAAACAAAAATCTGTTGCCATCACATATCCTTCTTGTTTCAAACACCTGCTAGGTTGCTGTTTAAGAGGATCTCACACCCAGACCTTTGCTGCCTCAGTTATGAAAGTTCAATTACCTACGGGATTGCTTGCTAGACACTGAATTAGGGGGTGTTTTTTGGCTAAGGGGTTAATGATGTATAATCTCAAGGTTACAGATGCCCACATAATGAAGACGTGACAACAGATCGAGAGTAGTAATATGAACTTAACTAAGCTTCTTCTTGTTTAAAAAACAAAACAAACCCCCAAAACAACAACAACCCAAACCAAAAGAAACTACCTTCATTTTAACAGTAGTGAACTCCAACATGACTTTCCCACAAATACAGTCAGTTCACCAAGGACACTGTTACTTAATGTTAGGGGGAAAATCATATTTAGTACCTTCAGAACCCAAAACTGTGTTGAGACATCAGCTGGTTTTGTGTTTCTGAACTTACTCTGTCATCAGTTTCCTCTGGGGAACCACTCTGAGCCATAAGTTATAGGCTCCTGCTCCAAGAAGTTTTCGTGAACAACCATCTCTCTGGTGATTAGACAGACACATCAGTCTCCTAAACGAGGCATCTAAATAACTTCCACCACCAATGGAAAAGGATGAGCAGTTTTGAAAACAGCTCACCAAAATCTAGAGCAGGCATCTAATAATGGTGTCTCTTTCTTTCAAAAAAGAGGATTCATCTTACTCCTCCACCAAGGAGGTATTGCTGAGTACAGTCTAGACTGGACAGACTGACTAACTGGTCCCTCTTAGACTGTCAAGACAACTACAGTTAAGATTATTCCTACCAGAAACCTACCTTTTTTTTTTTTTTTTTTGGTAACCTACAAATATTTGAGGCCAATATTGTATCCAGGCAGGACATAAACTGGTTCTTTGAAAATATATAATAAGCTACTTAAGTAGAGCTCAAGAGCATTTTGTTTCTTACCATTCTTTTCTTTCTCTAATTTCACTTACAGAAAATGGTCTCCAATTTATAAGCTTACATACAATATAATGAAAAACTGGGTAATGGTTCATAATGGTATGTAAAATATAATGAATAAGTTCCTGAATGCCAAGATATTTAAAGCTGTTGCATGCTATTCTGCTAAAGCAAACTACACCTGCAAAATCTGTACTAATAGCTACAGTCTGAACACTTGGTTTTATTTATTCACCTGTAGAAAACTGTCTCTGTGCGCTGATATGAGTGTGGAGACAAGTGCTAAGTCATCTCTAAAAAGTTAGTGTGAAAGTAAATAATGTGGGATCATTCTCCCTACCCAAATATATCCCAAATGCTACAGGGACTACACTGTAAGACAGAACACCAAACACAGAAAAGGTCTGCAGCACAGAAATGAACTCAGTTCACCGCACAACATCGCATGAACATCCAACATATGCAGCAGAAATAAACGTTTCAAAACGGGAGAATATCGTAAAAAGAACACAGAGTTTTGACTCAAAAACCAACAACTACCGAAGTAGTCACTTTAACTCACATGAGAAACTGTTTCTGAGAGAATATTCTTAAGGAGAGGCTCTGCCTTTGCACAGAGATGGCTTTAAGCTTATGCAAACTCAGCAGTTGCCCATGCTGTGCTGCCCACAGCCCTGGGAGGCAGGTGGTTGCTGCAGATTTGGCCAAAGGTACGAGCCCAGGGCCCTGGAGCACAAAGCCCAAACATTTTGTCACATGTCCAAAAGTCCCAGGCCACCAGCAGCCCGGCACCTTGTCCCTGCAGCAGGAACATTCAATTTGCTGATGCTGCCGAGGGGACCTGAACTGATTTCACAGCCTGTAACAGTTGTTATATTTGGGTTTTTTTCTGGATTTTATCCTTTCTGTAGTTGTGAAAGTCTAACCTCAAGAAGAAGTACAATTCGGAGTTCCACTTTTTAAATGCTTTCCCAATACCATAGTTGATTACTTAGGCAACTTGTGGAAGGAAATCCTCTCTGACCCATGTGAATAAACCAGAATAACCCTAGAGCAGCACAAAAGAAGGTAAAAAAAGAAAATGCAAAACATATATTAACTGAGAAGTCCAACATACTTAATATGTTCACTCCTTGAAAAACACATAAACAGATTCCTGAACAAGAGCAGCAAAAGCAACGCACGTCCAAGTCATGTAGGAAGGTGTAAAGGAGCCACATCCCAGAACCACAGGAAGTACCAGGAATGGAAATGCCCAGTTAGCTCTTACCCAGGAGAGCTGCCCACAGATAGCCAACAATTGACTCAAAAAACACATTGCAAAAGGCCTGGCCCATATGCGATATCAATGCCTCATATTAACTGAAGTCTGATTTCCAAGAGGTTCCCAGCAGAAAAGAAAAAGGGACAGAGGACACAGACAAAAGGGAGGAAGGTGTAACATGGGTTAGTACAATACCTTCTGACTGTGATGGCTTGAACTTGGTGAGAATCGCAATGTCATCTTGAAAAGGAAAAAACACTTCAGTAAGAACCAGAAGTAAAATTCACTTTTACACATGAACCCATTTCATAATTCTCCTCTCTCCTTTACAACACAGCCACTATATCCAACAAAAGAATAAGCCCTGGACACCAGAGGTTGTGAGCTAAACAGAAAGCATGGAGCAGGCTCCTCTTGGAATACCAACATTCACCTTTTTGTCCAGGCACCTTATTCAGCAACACAAACAAGGATGGCACTTTCCCGTATCAGCAGCAGGTAGGACGTAATAGTTTCTGCCAGTCAAGAAAATACCTCTGAAATTCTTCACAAAATTACAAGTTCTCATCTCAAGATGGGAGTAAAACAATAACATTCTGGTAAAAACCACTATATTTAAGGGTATGTCCTCATTCCTCAACAATATATGCTGTTATGCACATAAACAGATTCTAGAATGTCTGCTCACCAAGAACAACAAACAAGGACAGTTAGTAAACTAAGGGACTCCTCATTACAAAATGTTTCTGTACCAACTGCAGTCACTCCTTGAAGGTTTTTTTTCCCTTCAAAATTAACTCCAGACCAACTCTATGACCATCAAAACTCACTGAAATTGTTTCAGACATTTATCATTGTGGTATTTGTTCAAATCACTGGCCTTCACGGGCATGGCCACATCCTAACTGAAAGAAATGCCTCTTTCCCAATATAACTGTTGTCTTCCACAGCCTTACAGTTCTTCACTCAGCTATTTGCAACTCCCTAAACACATGTGCCTTGGGAGTTTGCACGTTACTGGAAATAAGCAAGCTTCACATGGCCTGTAATTCTGCAGTATTAACATCTGCTGTCCCAAACTAAGCCCAACCACAGGGCAAACCTACTTAGAAACTTCTGGCATGCCACCCCTAAGAATTACAGACCATTTCCACTTCAATTACAGACCTGAATGAGCAGAACAACAGTAATTCAAAACAGAAATCAACATTCAGTACTGAAGACTGGAGAATATAATCAAGACTGATTTCACCTCTTAAAACATAAGGAGTCTACCCACAAAAAAAGAGGTACTTTTATTAGCGCAATCTTACGATTTCTGTAACAGGCATGAAAAATGGCTTCTTGTGCAATGAAATGATTAGTCATTCTGGAGTAGTTTAAATTTGTTCACAGTGCCAGATTTACTGTGTTTTTCTACAGAGCAAAACTAATGATTTAGGAGAAGATAAAAGTGCATGCATTCAATGCTTGCAAAAAAGTAACAATGCCATTGTAAATCAAGGCCTCCCATAGCCCCCTATTTTCTGACAGCTGCAGCAAGGTGAGGGGCACCAAAAAATGAGCTGCACATTCTGCAGGAGAAATGCAGCCTGTCACAGGCCACATCCTGGTCACAACAGCGGTGCCTCAACTAGGTAAGGAAAAGGCCCACAGGATTTCTCACCCAACCTTTAGTGCACTTTGAGGAATGGTTTCAGTTTCTAGGACTCTCCCAGATGGAGCAGAAACACACTCTGGAGGACACTACAGGCCAGGTTCTGGTCTCTAAAACAGTAAGGAGAAATCTGCCCTGCTATAGGAAGAAGAGATTTCAGCCATACAGGCGTGGCTGGACTGTGCTACTTGTCCTTGAAAAGCAGTGAAAAAGACCTTGGCCTTTCAATTACTAGGACAGTTGTAGTCAGGGATGATGTAGCCCCTTTAACTGTACCTAATCAGCAATCTCCCTGGAAGATGACAAGCCTTGTTACTTCAGCATCCCTCAGTAAGTTGGGGTCTGCCGGGGGATGGCAAAATAAAAAGCTTGGCCAATGATGCTGCACTGGAGGTACAGCCGGGCCTGCTGCAGCCGGTGTGTAGATGCTGCTGTGTGGCACAGCTCAGGCTCTGCATCAGAAAAAACGAGCAAGAGAAGACTTCTAAGTTTTCCTTTCCTCCAACTTCTATCACCCTGATTCATCTGCACAAAGCAGAGCTCTCGACAGATGTGTTCCTACCAGCAAGAAAGTTAACAGATTAGGTGCTTCTAAAACCAAGTGGCAGCTGAATAGACATTTTTAGGGATCAAAATTTTCCTTTTGCTACTAAAACTAGAAAATCATCTGCATCTTCACACATAAGACCTGTGATAGAGCAAGGCAAAGGCAAAGTCAGAGACAGGATTCTCAGGCAGGTGTTGATAAACTACACTGTTCAGCAGCAGTAAGACAGTATTACTGCTGTCCTGCTCTTACTTTCAGTCTTGTTTCCAAAATACTGCTTTCATTCATTTCCACAATTTTTCTTAGCTACAATAACAGCATCCTTTTCAGCCAACAAAACCAAGCAGGTCAAAAGAGCTTTCAGAGCTTTGACCCTGTTCTGCACATGTCTGACACCTGTGGTGTATTAGTGTATAAGCAAACATATCCCTAGAGCAAAATTTTGATGGTCCAGGTAAACTGAAAAATAAACAAGTAAACCAACCAAAACTCTAACGAATCCTGAAACTTACTCTGCAGTTGTTATGAGGCAGTACTTTGTACTATGAAGAAAACTTCCAATACTCATCGTCAGCAAGCAGTGAAAGAAAATTTTATTCCTAGATGTCTTGAAGTCACCATTTTAATAAGCTCCTGCCATTATTCAGTCACCTGGCCTGGCTGACAGAAGAGAGAGAAATCAATTTCAAACATGCTTATTTATCACTAAATCAATGTGCTATTTATAGCACTGTGTCCTTTGCTCCCAAACAATCACCATGGGATTACTGCTGTAGTGGGACCTACTCCATCTGATTTCCATCTTGATAAGGGTCTGATTCAGCATTGCATCACTAATAAAAACACACACTGAACAAAGAGTTCTCCAGAAAAAGGCCACTCACTCCAATAAGCACCAAAATCACTACTGCCAAGTGCTTCCATATCTAGAGAAAACAGCTTTAAAACGGCTTATTAAATAAACTTATGTTGCACAGTGATCATATCCTCCCAGAGCTGGATGTCTGAGTTGCCATGAGGAACTGGAGACCCACCTTGCTGGCTCCTGAGCAAGGAAAATAAGGTTTAACTTCACTGCTGAGCCAAAAGTTCAGTGTCAAAATTATGTCTGAAGTGGTGGTTTATGCACGTGCAGAAATGCTACTAAAAATTCAAAGCTCTTTCTTGACAACGAAACCAAAACACTCTCAGTGAATCCAAGAATCCAAGGAAGTTCACTGGGAACATTTTAGAAGAATTTTATTAGTCCTTTAAAAAAAAAAAAAAAAGATTTTATTCAAGCATAGGCTGCTTCATGGACATATAAATTTTCTACACGTGTTTAATATTAAATAAGCATTTTCCAGAGAACAGGCATCTATCAATGCATCAGCAGAAAAGGAAAAGTAAGTCTTTTACATAGGGAAAATCTGTTCCTATCAATAAAAAAAATCTCATTTAGCACGTGGAAACGACACAAAGTCTTAGCCCTAGTCTCCAGTATAGTAACCTAGTATTTTAAATCAGAACTCCACGTTTACCCTCGGCTGCCTCCCTCTTAAAGAACCGCAAAACCACCTCCCCTTTTGATTGAAAGGCACAGGGATAAAAAAAAAGGGGGGGAAAAAAAAGTTGCAGTAAAGCTGGTTTTAGCAAAAAAAACACAAGCAAAGTGTTGTAACACAGACTCTGAATGGCATTTACTGCAGCTAAGGCAACAACCACTACCATATTTTATGTACCAGCACAGACAAGACTTAAAGCATGCTGTGAGCACTTAAGGTAACAATTAGACCTTTAAGGTATGATCATTCTGCAGAATGACATACGTAAACTGATTAACAGGTTCAAATGCAGTTAATAAAAGAAAGCCCAGATTAGGGACAGCTGGACAGCCAGGGACAGCCAGGTATTTTTAAACTGTGCAGCATTTATATGCATGCAAGTAAGGGGGACTAGGATGACAAATAAACCTCAGCAGAGCAGGGGGGTAAAACACCAGACAGTATTCCTCAGCTTCATGTTATCCAGACATTTAACTTCAGATGGCCAACTTAATCTCCAAATTGTTGTTCCTTCTGGTCCTCATGCTCTACCTCATTCAATACTCTTGATTATGCTTCTAATGAAATGTATCCTTGAGAATTTTGCTAGTGTATCCACCATGTATCTCATTTTCTCATGACAAACAAGAGAAAAATACACCAGTACAGGAAGGAAGACCTTTTATAAACAAATGCAAAATTTGGAAGAATTAGTGTTTGCATCCAAATTACTTTAAAGATGACGGAACAACTGGAATTCCTAAACTGATCCCAGAGAGGAACAGTTCCTATCAGTCAAGAAAATGAGCAGGGCAATGGACCATGGCTTCCATCACTTGGGAGTTTTTTATGTGAGCACCAGTCAATTAACAGAACTGAAGTAGGCAAAGGCGTCCAACTACCAGTGGCCTCAAACCCACATCTGCTCGCCATTACTTGTCAGCACGGTATATTCTAGCATGCTATAAATTGCAGAAACACAGACTTTCTGATTTCCTACCCAACAGTTAGGAAAACTTTGAATAACAAACCACAGGACCCTTTCTAATTTAGGGCTAGTGGGGAAAATGAAAGGCCAACTATGTGCATCATGAGCCGTTCCCACATGGCTTGCTGGAGTTCTGCTATCTTGCCAAAGGCCTCAAATTTCATACTTACCCTTGGGAGCCGGGTAAAGAAGGGAATCACTTGGGATTTCCAGTCATAAGACTGCACTCCACACAAAGGTATACTCACTTCCTAAAAGAAGCGTTTGGAACTTCACTACCTCACTGAGAATGGAGGCAAGAACACCACAGCTTTAACAGCCACAGGTTTCAATGAAAAACACACATCTCTAGAGTATAATCCAAGTAGCCAAGTCCCAAACTAGAATCAGCTCCTCCCAAACGCAGTGCAATGTAACACAAAATGTAGTAATTGTTTCAACAAATGTTACACGATGTGTCATCACACAGAGGGTTTAATCTATAAATAATTCCTGACATGCTGTCCAGCTTTGGTACACAGCAAACACCTCAAAATCCTTCCATAATTATATTATAATTTCAAGAACTATCCCTAGAAATACAACACATAGATTTTCCTTCCCCTCCGTGCATTTACACACATGTGCACCTGAAAAGCTATCACCAGATACAACAACATTACTGCCAGATAACAAATCACAACCCACTAATTACACTGCTCTTTGGTTCCATCCCCAGATCACAATAAAAAAACCTGTGGAAAAGTTCACTGCACTGTTACCTTGCCTGTTAACATCTGACCACATTTTTACATTACCTCTGCCTTCTTAATTACATGTTTATGTTGGATGACTGTACCTCTCCTCCACGTGCAACCCATTAGCTTACAAATACTGACAACAGTACTCGGTTTAATGGGTTAAGATTTTTTTTTTTTTTAAATTATCTGCCACCAGTTCTCAGCATAATTTTAAAAGCACCTTTTCAGCAGTGCCTTTATATCTTATCTTAGTGTTTGCTTGTATCACAGTGATTATTAAGCCTTTGTACATAGAGGTTAAAGTGCACACCCTTCTTCATGATAGTTATTTCATTTCTGTAGGGAACACTTTAGAATGGCACAGCACACCAGGCAGTACCTTAGTTGCAAACTGATGGAAACACTGAGAGAACATCACTCTGCCTTACAGCAGGAGGGATTTTGGTGGCTTTCTTGGCATTTATTTGGCATTCACAGCCCAGAACCTCTGCCCCCAGCTGGAAGCAAGCATCCCTCCAGGAACTGTTGTGAGGGAGAGATGCCTACAGACGATTTTTGTCTCGCTTTCTAAGCAAAAAGTTGAAGTTGTGGACCCCTCATTACACAGAGGCTAAAACTTTTACCTGTGATGGCAGGACCATCGCTCAGTTCTGCACCTGAGGGATCTCAGAGGTCTTTTCAAACCTTAATGGTTCTATGAATCCAGTTGCATTTCCCAGCTTCCCAAAGTGTGGCCTAAACAACCCACATAATTGCTACTGGGTTTAGATGGCATGCAGGGGACTTAATCCCTCCTTTACTGCTCACCGGGCTACAGGGAGTGAGTTTAACCTCATACGCAGGGTTTTCACCTAAAGTAAGTGTTTTCCAAGAGCAATTTTTAATTTTTTTTTTTTTTTAAACTGACACATTCTTTGGAGAAAAGTCCATACTTTACAGCTGCAGTGGAACAGGCTTGATGTTCTCGTTTCCTCATTAAAAGCACCACACAGCAATAATGATGCAAGTTGTTGAGATCAGTTCCCAAAAGCAAGTTTTCCTACTATAAGCAGGAGTTTTCTGCTACAGGGAGGTTTACCTTCCAATAACCAACCTGTATTTACGCTGTGCCCCCATGGTGACTCATGGCAGCCAGCAAAGAAATTCCACTCAGAAACTACACACTGGTTGGTCTAAGAGTATTTTCTCCTCTGCCTTTTATATTCTGAACTACATATAAACTTCTGGAGCTTTTATTTCATTACCTAGGAACAATCTTTCAAACAGCTCTCCCATTAACAAGCCCCTTGGTTTAGCCCTGTGGGAACATGATATTCCATTCAGCATTTCCACAAATAGATCAGAAATTATTCCATACTTTGCACCAGTAATTAGAGACAGATGTAATTCTGAACGGAGGCCTGTATTTTATGTTATTAGTATGAATCATAATAATTCTGATCAAATAAGTGAAGTACCATTCTATTAAATGAAAGTGGTATTTGGCCCTGAATGTTGAGGCATTACAAGATGCCAACACACTGGCACAAGCACTGTTTGCAAGTCATACCCTTGGCTTTTCCTGATGTTTTTCCACCTTTCTCAGAGGGAACACAAGAGGTGACAACCAAACTAAGTGAGCATTTGAATTTACATGGCTTATAGTGTTTTAAGTTCAAACCAGACTTCTGTAAGTTTTTGAAGACGAGCCATATGTATAAAGGTAGCATATTTCAAATCATGGCATGGAGCCAACAGCAAGTTTCCAGAAGATTCAGAGTCTTGGGATATATCCCACAACACAGTTACTGCAGCATTAAAGTGCTGGGAAAACAAAAACACTGAAAGGCAACATAGACATAAATACTCCCAGCAACATACTGTGTTCTTCTTCCTCTGATATTTACATTTCAATTTCACAAGTTCAGTTTTCTTAGAGTTTAATATTTGAAGTAAATGACACACATCTTCCAGTAGAAAGCAAAATCACACACACCAAAGTGGAAGTTATTACCTCACGCAGATGTAATTCAGCAGGAAGCCAGAAAACTTCCTTCCAGGTAAGAGTTGTGGCACACAGGCTCTGAACACAGACTCTGCAAGTTAAACTTTCTGCTGCTGGTACGCAGTTTTTCATCCCCACAACTTGTCCCCCAGCATTCAAGTTTAATGGAAAGCAGTAGTAAACCAGAATTAAATACACACGCACTATCCAAATACAAACACGTCTATAAGGAAAATAAGTAGCAGATGTCTTCTCTTCTGCCTTATTCCCACTGACTCACATGGGCCCTGCTTATGCACATTAGACATTTATAGCCTTAGGAGGCTTTTCCTTAAAGGCACAAAGCAGATGTTTAGATCTACAAGAAGTTCTGCTGGCAGTACATGCATACTGTTAAGCTTTCTGAGACATAATTTAAGGAAGATTTTAACTTTTTTAACCTTGACTTTCGGGCAACAAATTTACATAAACTTTAAAAAGACTACTCATACTAGATTTGTTTCTGTTTTAGAAAAGTGGTTAGTTAAAAAAACAATTGAACTGTTGCAAGATTTTGTCTGGACAGTTACGTGCTACTGTATGGTAAATCCTCCTTAACCATCTTTGTTCACTGAAACCCCTCAAATTTCCTCATATTCAATATTTATGACTAGAAAAAAAAGCCACAAGGCACTCATGGGGAAACTGAACACTGCATTTACAAACCTGACTTCATAGAATCATTTCCTAAATGGGAACATTTGTGTGCTCTGTAAATATTTTTTTAGTTTCAAGCTACTTCAGAAGAACAACCCCTGGCTAGAGCAGTTCAGTTCCAGCACTTTTCATTGCTCACAGGCAGCGGGATGGGCAGTGACTCAGGCCTCCCCACATCCCCTTTGGAATAGCACTGCTGGCCAAGAGGCTGTAACACCCATCTGCTCCGGTTCCTAAGAAGCCTGCCAGCTCCACCAGGCTTTCCCAGGGAGGGCCAGCCTTCGTCTGACACTTGCTGTAGATGCCTGCCTCCCCGCAGCTGGACACTGCTCCTTGCTGGCACTGCTAAGGGCTTCTTTTGGGTAATTTTCACAGTCAGTGCCTGCTGTCGTATCTCTCTGAAACAAGACTGTCAAATATTTTGAAAATCATGATTTGACACTAGTGTTGGGGGTATTAATATATATTGTGGCATTATATGTTTTTCCAAAAGAGACAGCGTAGTCGAGCTTTGAGGGAGGACACATGACCCAAGAAGCCAACGCAGGAACTTAGTGGTTCCTTCCTGCTTCAAGATCGTCACTTCTAGGACTAACGGGAAAGCATTATTGCCCCAAAAAAGAAGTTTTTCTAGGTCAGCATTTTTGTTTTCAAATAACTCCAGTCCCACGCTGAAAGTATCAACGTGCTCTCTTACATCTGACTGTTGATTCACGTTGCCAGGTGAGGTGCTGATAAATACACACTTGCGTCATGTTATTTTACAAAATCATTAATATGACCACATTTATTATAAGTAATGACATACCACACTGACATGAAGTGGAAACTGTAACCTGGCTATTGCAAAAAACCCGACACAACCCCCACTGCCCAGCTGCCACTGCCGCAGGGGTCTCATCCAAAGCTGACGGGCACCAGCACATCTGGGATGGGGCGGCGGGGGAGAGGGGCTGCTCGCACCTTCCAGGAAAGGGGTGACCCAGCCTGCTCTGAACCTTATTCTAATGGCAACCTCAGCTCCTGGCAGCCGGCACCTGATCCCAGCTGGTGCCTCGGGGGAGGATGAAAGTTTGCCGTCAGGCAGAGGGACCCGTGCATTTGCAGTGTGCTTTAGGATGAAAATCAAAGGGGTTCTCATTGTTCTGGGCAGGGTGCTGATGTAAGAACCTTCCTTTCCAAGGTTTATCTGGGGTTTATAAAGATCTAATCATAGTTTGATCATTTCACTGGAAGTCGGAGGATCAAAACCCGACACAGGCGGGGCCAGGAATCACCCCCTGGGACAAACCCCATCTCACAGACGCCGGCCTGCAGATCCCGGGGAGGAACCAGACCGCCCCAAATTCCTCGCCCCCGCTGCCTCCCACCCGCGACTCTTGCAGGGGCCCCGAGCCACCGGCGGCAGGAAGCTCAGCCCTGCCCTGCCCTGCCCCGCCCCGGGGGGCAGCGGCGGAACCGAGCGGCGACCCCCTCGCTCCCCCCCCTCCGCTCACCGTCCGCCGACAGCGACATCTCGATGAGGGTCTCATTGCCTTTCTTGCCCAAGCGGTTCATGGTGGCCGCCTTTCCTGCCCTCGGCGGGAGCGGCTGAGCAGCGCCGGGGGTGACTCAGGGGCCGGGCCGCCTCAATACATGCGCACTGCCCGCGGAGGCGGAGCGGGGCCGGGCCGGGCCGGGCGCGGGGGGAGCAGCGCGGGCCGGGCGGCTCCGAGCGGGGCCGGGCCCCGCCCGAGGCTCGGCAAGCACCGGGAGGTCCCGGCCCTGCGCGGAACAAACACCCCCAAATTAGACCACGTGCCTGAGAGCAGTGTTTATATCCGTGTTGTGGGCCCGGCGTGTGGCCCCTCCCAGCTTCTGGTGCGCCCCTCAGGAGCACAACAGGCTGTGCTCGTCAATATCTAAAGCATCCCTCTGTTATCAACAGCGTTACCACCACAAAGGCAAAACAGAGCCCCATAAAAGCTATGTTTTAAAAGAAATTTAACCGGCGAGGCTCCGTTGGCAGCTGCTCCCGCAGCTGAAGCATTGCCATGCCTCAAGCAGCCCTGGCTCCTCATCGCTGCCTTCAATTGTCAGAGATAGTTCCCAACAGGCCCTATGCTCAGTACGTGCATTTAATATATGTTTTTGCACATTAATATAATCTCAGGCCCTTCAGATTAACTTTTTTGTACATTCAGCTTTTATTGCATGAGTTAACCCTTTCATGCTCCAAACTGGTGGGGAGTTTTGTTGCTTGCGCAACTGTAACACAACAACAGCTTCATCACAGGAATTAATCAAGTCAGTCAGTTGAGTTCCTGGACATGTTTTCATACTAAGCCTTTATTTGTGGAGCACTACTGCTTCAAGAAGTGTATTTTTAGTCAAGAGCAAGATCTAAAATTGTGTCTGGTTTCTTTCCAAAGCCTAAAATATTTAATTTGGGGTTTAATATCACGATGCAGGATGGTGGGAAGAAAGGGGACAGGCTTGGCACACCAAAGCATGCCTTCAAACAGCTTGTGACTGCGTACGGTGCACCAGGTCACAATGTTCAGTTTAAAAGCTGCACTCTCTAAGCCTTTAATTTCCTTATAGCACTAGATATCTTGGATAAATGCTTTTATGCCCACGGAATATGCAATTAGAGTTGCGATGCAATTAGATTTGCTATTCAACAAGAGCCAGAAACAGCAAGAACTGGAGAGGTCGTTTCTCAGTTTTGCCTCCTAATTACATGCTCCCTCTTCCCAGCTCCACCCGGCAGCAAACCCAATACCTAAAACTGTGTAAGTACCTCAGCCAGAATGCCAAAGAAGCTTTTACAGACCTCTGTAATTGCACAGGCTGATGGTGTGTCGACTTTGTGCAAATTACACACTGGCCTGTGGTAGGGTTGGGACAGAACGATGCTCTCGCAGAATGATCTGTGGAGGAGCACAGGAGGTCCACGCAATACCCGGCACTGAATTTTCTTGTGCATTCAGAGTTTGATGCAGCCATTGTCTGACTGGGTGGTTTCACAGTTTGCCCAAGTGATCTAGGACCACACTTCTTTTAAAGGGCACACACCTTTTCCCCTCCCACTTTCCAATTTCACGGCTGATCAATTGTTAGGTGATGCATGACTTATGTCAACCTGTTAAACTGACTGATCTTTCTTCTTTCTTCTTTTTTTTTTTCCCTGGGATTTCAGCACCATGAATCACTGCAAACAACAGGTACTGCCAAAATAAAGGAGGAGATGGGGAACCACACAAAGGCAGGACCATTTTATTCCTGAAATATTAATAGAGTAACCAGATACACCATAATATTTCTGTATTTAGTGGTCTGGAGTTCAAACACTGTTTCTAATACAGTGTAAACATAAACCAAAAAATAATAAAAATACCTAGAAGGCTGTGGGTAAAGGCAGCAAGCACCACCAAAAATTGCTAGCAATGAATAAATATTTGTGAATAAACGTATGTTCAGCAGCAAAGCATAATCCTTTGTTTGTGCTAAAGGAGCATGGGTAGTTTGTAACCCTTATAAAGTCTTCCTTTCCACTGATGGGCCTTTTCCAAAGCATGGAGCTGGTTTACAGACCTTCATATTTAAAAAAAACCCAAATTACTTTTTAAACACAGAAAATTGGTACAATTGAAGGACAAGATTTCAAAGATATCTCTATGCCTATTGTTGTCTCAGGTAGATACCCCAAAGCTGTTCAAAACTGAGTTCAAAGCTGTTGAACTCCTGACTTACAATCTGAGATCCCAACTTCTAAAAGTTCACTTAAAAGACTGTCAAAACCTTTTGACACTAAAGCACCTTTAAAAATGTAAGCCCGAGTCTTAAATCATGTGGAAAATGGAAGTCTTTTGTATCTATCAGTTAGATGCTCTGAAAAAAAATTCATACTCTATCAGTCCTCCTGGAGAAAATCTAA
This sequence comes from Oxyruncus cristatus, assembly GCA_013399855.1. NCBI lineage: Eukaryota > Metazoa > Chordata > Aves > Passeriformes > Cotingidae > Oxyruncus > Oxyruncus cristatus. The sequence continues at coordinate 62,424 of VXAY01002306.1, forward strand.
CATATACAGCTATTTCATTTACCACCTACTCAAGTTGTTCAAATAACATATGCTTTCAGAATTTCTTCTGCTACGCATGTCGTATATCCACACCACAGTCTCAGAAGGTGCACCAGCTTTCTGCTATTGAAGTGTATTGTGTACGCTCCTCTCGTTTAAAAAGGTTTTATATACATATATATATATTCAGAGTTTTAGGAAGTTTTCAAATCAGACTGGGAACACAAGTCAGAAATAATGAAACACAAGTTTGAAACAGAGACAGGAGCAAAAGGGAAGCCTTTCCTTCCCAGCCTCGTCAGTCTCCTCCTGCTCTTCTGATGTCTGAACAACCCCATGGACGTTTGCTGTGTTATGAGATTTCAGCACGTGTGGACTGTGTCCCAGAAATTAATGTTGCTGCCTCCCATATCTTAAGGAGCGTGCTTTTGTCAACTGGTTAAAGGCCGTTGAGGCTTTTTAGTCAGAGCTAACGTATTTCCCTGTCTTTCAATTAGCCCTTTAGAATATAAGTAATACTGTAATTCGGAAAGAAGTTAATTGTTTAGGCATCAATAGGGCCTGATACCAAACAGCCTTAGAAAGGTAAAGTGGCACTTAGATGGAAGTTAGGTACCCAAATCCAGCATTATGATACCCAAAACTAACATTCAGTTATAGGATTTTTTTTGTTTGTTTGGGGGTTTTTTGTTTGTTTGTTTGTTTGTTTTTTTTACAGCACAGTTTCCATATCCCAGGCAATAACATCTGTTAAAGCTTCAACACCTGTCGGAGGTGTGGGAGATCACAGGACAGCTACTGTGAGTGAAGGCGGGTCAGCCTCTGCCTGTGTCAGGGTGCCACGCCAGGCTGTGCTGGGGTAGATGAAGGGAGGGAGTGATCAGCTGGGCAGGAGACAGGGATGGATGGTGTTCTGTGTGCTCTCCTGTGAAGGCTGCCACTGTAAAGAAAAGAAGGTAAAAGCCACTGCCGAAAGAGAAAGCCCAAGGGAGATGGCAGCTTGTCTGAGTTTCAGGCTGTGCTCCATGAACTCTTTCTGCACATTACTCAGAGGCTGTTTGAGATCTGACTCCTCCCACTGCACACAGTTCCTGAGGGAAACCCAGCTGGTTGAACATCAGGGTCAGGCGCTAAGACACAGCAAGGCTTGCTGATGGCAATGGGCAGTGAATTTGTGTATGGAGACAGCTGATTCTTTGTGCCTGCTACTGCTCAGCCCTAAAACCATAAGGAATTGGAAAGAGAGGCCCATAAAGAGATGTGCTGCAAGGCAGCAAAGTGCCAACACTTCTCAAAGAAAGTAAAAAGTTTTACAGAGTATGCAAAAGTTCATCATTACTCACTGCATTTTTTTCCTACTTCATCACTTTTCAGTCAGCTGTTTGCAGGAGGCAGCGCAGGCAGCTGTAACACCTACGGCGTCTAAACCAACAGATGACTTTACAGACGATAAGCTACGTTTTTCTTGGCCAGAGTTACTACTAGCGGTGACAATAGCAGAACTAACACCAAATCCTCGGTGTGCGCTCTCCCCGGGGCAAGGAAACCGCATGGGCGGTTTCCCAGCTAAGCCGAGCCGCGTAGATCTGACCGCGGGGAAGGACCGAGCCGGGAACGCGGCTTTGGGAGCCCGGCGTGAGCAGCAGCGGCTCGGAGAGAGCTGCTGGAGATCAAGGGAGTATTAACTAGAGCCTGTATCCCTTTTCAAGTGCAAACAGACATTTTAGTGCTGTAATCCCGCAGTTAACACTCCCATAACTGGATTGCCCAGTTTACAGCTGCCATCAAAGCCTTCTTAAAAATTATAATTCAAAGAAACCACAAAAAAAAAAAAAACACCAAACCAAAAAAAAACCCCCACACACACAAGAAAAAAAAAATTGCTGTATTTTGGGGAATAGAACGAATTAATATTGCTGCTAGTAGAGTGATTCTTAAGGATGGTTGAATACGTGCAGAATCTGTTCACTAACAATGTCTGAGGCATGACTCGTCATGTCTGCATGGATATATTTCCACTGATCTTGCTAAACTGCTCCTAAACCACACGAGAGAAGTTCAGTGTTTAATTGTGATGGGTTCTGCACTGGTGGTTGCACTCACAGAACAGATTACTGAATAGGGTAGGGTTGGGATAACGCCTCTCTTATCAGTTCTGGCATTTAACTGACAATGTTAAGATAAGAAGTTGCATCATGTTAGTAAATTCCTGTGAACTTCCGGTGAAATCCATTTTCTCGTGTGTCCTTTTATAGCCAATTTAGTTTCTCAGGGTTTAGTGCCCTCTGGTGGTGACAGTCTTTTCTCCTGTGACATTAGGTATGCTGAGACCTCATTTCGTTTTTCACTTGTTATCTGTTGATTATCCCAGCGTGATAAGTAGATAAGATAAAGTCAGATTATATTATTTTTTAACACGGAGGATTGTAGAGTGAGTAAATGAGGCTGATGTGTGAAAGCCAGAGCACTGAAATAATGTAGGGAGCTCAGTAGCTCTAGCAAAAACATTAACAAAATCAGTTCAGTTTAGTGTGCATTAATTAGCTTAGACAGTAAAGCAGAACTGAATGTTGAAGATTCCAACAAGAGAACAAAAAAGCTGCAGTTGCATGAGATACATACAAAGATTCTGTGTCATCACAGGTAAATTTGTGTTAACCACAAGTTTTTGTACACAGCTTTTAATGAGTTGCACATCTCTTGTATATGTATATTTTAAACTGTCCTTGTTTACATATTTTACACCAAGTGTACAAAAATTATATCAAGAGATCAGCAGTTTTGTCAAAAAGTCTGAACAACGGTAAGCCCCTCAATGTGTGTATTAGTAGTTATTTTGTGTGAGATATTCAAGTATAACTCATGTTGCTGGCAAGATGGTGACAACAATAAATATAAAGGTACAACTGATCGTCTAATCATATGGGCAGTATTGAATGACCTTGTTCTTCTCTGCTGCTTATGACATTCTCCACAAAGAGACAATTGTTACAACAATAGTTATAATGTGAGCTTTAAGAAAATGTCTCACATTTCCTGTTACAAATGATTGTTAGATTCTGTATATTTGGAAGACCTACACTTGGTTTTCAGAGCTTTCATTCATTGCTGTGCAGATATATAGCACTCCCATAAAAAACTTGAATGAAGGAAGTATCTTTTCCATATTGGCTTCTTTGACATTGTTATCAAACTACATCATCTCTTTTCAGCTCATCTTGAGTAGGCTCTGCAGTTTAGCTCCAATGCCTTGGCTGAAGGTTTTAATTCTTCACAGCCTTTCTTTGCTGGCAGTCCCATTCCCCTTGTCCCATTCAGAAGCAGAGAGAGGAAGCTCTGTCTTACGGAGTGATCTAGGCATAGGGCTGCAGGTAGCACTCCCACGCAGAAATGAGTGAAGATAGATGGCCCAGGAAACTCAACAATGTGCGATTTTCTATGGAGATCAGAGAGAAGGAGAAAAACAAGGAGCAGGCAAGATGAAGGTGTGTAGGTCTGCCTGCCTTAGGGAAGGCTGTGGGATGGTCGTAGGGAGAAAGGAAGCTGACTCAGGTGTTTCTGCAATAACCAACCCTGCCCAAGCACACACAGGTTTTCCCAGATTCCTGGGGCTCTGCACTGGCTGATACCATCTCACAACACAGCTGTGTGCTTCAAGGGGCTGTTGTCTGGGGATGCCTGTGCTGGCCTGTCCCCCAGCGGAAGTTGTAATGTTAATATATGCTGGAAGGCAGCTCGAGAGGTAAACTAAATAGTGGGTGACATCAGCCTTGATCCAGTACTACTCAGTACAGTATTTTTAATTCAAATAAAGCTGATAAGATGGGCACTGCAGCCCTTCAGTTTCCTTCTCATTTTCACAGCTTTTCCCCACGACTCTGTGAGATACAGTGACTGCATGGTTTCCAGCCATATTTGATCCCTGTTCCAGATCCTGCCTGGGCAATGTAGCACTTATCTCCCCACCCAAGGGAGCCCTTGTGCAGAGTTGTCAGGGCTGCCCCAGCTGGCCTGTCCATCCCATACGCAGCTCAGGCCAGGCATACAGATGAGTTGTGTGAGCTCTGAGAATATGAGAAGCATCCAAGAGCAGCAGGAGCCATGAAACACACAGGCACCCTCAACCACATCAAGCAGAATTGTAAGGATTGAGCCAAAAGTAAGGTGACAAATTAAAAAAAAAAAAAAATCTAAAAATCAGTACTTTAAAAGTAAGATTAGAAGTATGAATAGTAGAATGAAATCAATATAATCTAATAATTTATGCACACATCCTGTGCAGGAGAAAGCAGAGCCTGTGACGAACAGAGTGAAAAAGAATAGAAGCAATAAGTAGGAAAAATGTAATATCAAATTAAAACGTTCATTGGCTGGGAAGTACAGCTAAAATTTCAGGGGAATACCTAAAAGCCCTCAAAATGTAAGGTGATTCATCTGCTTTCAAAGAGGCCTACCGGTGCCAACAATAAAATTTCTTTCTTCCTGTTTACCTCTGGCTTCAGGTGGGAAGGCAGAAGTGTAATACAGATAGGCCAGAACATAATTCTGTAATTTCTGTAGAACCAATCTGCCATTTGAACACATTTTTGGTGGCTACCTTTCAGGATGTTAGTTCTCCTTTCCTGTCAGCTGGCTGAGTACACATAAGAAGAGCTATACAATCTCTAGTAAAAGTCAAATCGCTTTCCCTGAGACCATTGATACTGTCTATAATATGTTTCTTCTTATGAATTGTAAATCGTATTGTTTAGCAGAAGACAAAGTAGTTGTGCCTTCTAACTATTCCCTCTTGAATATCCATTCAGGTGCATTAAATGTGAAGAAGAGTCTCATTTGTCAGTTTTTGTTTATCTCATTTTAAAAGTTCTATTGTTTCACACCAGTTCAAATGTGAAAAGAGGCAAAAAATGCCATGGTAGTTACTGATTGGATAATTTCTGAAATCCACAAGTCCTACTGTATTAAGTCAATATTAATTAATATTATTGTTGAAGACTTTTCCTGATTGTTGAATTCATTACTTATCCTATTAATGAATAGGATGCAATATATAGTTTTGGATAGTTCCTTTTGGGTTAAATCTTCAGGTAAGTCATTCTGCTAGGAAAGCTGGTATTGGTGTACCTTTCAAATGCTTGAAATTACTGGCCTTAGCCTTATCAAACATAAAAGATGAACACACAGGCACTCATTGATAGCCCACTGTATTGTAAAGGAGAGAAAGTGTTATTGTGCAATCTGGTACATAAACTGTCATACTCCAAATACATTAGTAGGTCTACTTTTCAAGAATTGTTGTTTTTTTTCCCAAGCTAGGCCTTTAGGTCCAGAATAACCTTTCATTTTCGTGGATCAATGCAGCGGTGGTTTGGAATAAAGGGGCACCACAGGTTTGAGTTATGAGCTCATTACCTGGTGAGTGAATGCTCCTCCCTGCCCCCCTTCTGCCTGGCCCCAGAGAGCCCAGCAAGGACCCACACAGACCAGAGGAGAGAAGCGAGAAAGAGAGAGATTTATTGCGGGTAGGGGTCATTTATAGGCTTCAGGGAGATCAGAAAAACACCAATAGAAATCCCTGAAAGTTTACAGAATCCACCAATAACAAGTAAGGGTTAACATCCAATAGGAAAGGGTTAATAAAGGCCAATAAGAAGACTTCTAGATATCTTCCCAACACATTCCTAAGTAGAGATAACAGTTTTCAAGGAGGATTTTGGGAAGAAGAACAGTGATTTTGCAAAAACTTGCAAAAACTTACAAAAAAGTCATTTTGAAACATGTTAAACAACATTAAAAACTTCTGATTTTACAGCATTTAGGCTGTTCTCTTCATTCTCTTTGCTAGTCCATTTCTGACAGGAGTTTTTCCACCCCACATAAGGCATGTCGACTCCCACAGATCAACCCTGGTCCTCAATTTTCTCACTGTTACCCCGCACAATCATACACAGATTCTCAGGGACATAGTCTTGTGCTTCAAATTTTGAATTGTGCATGGATCAAGAAACAAGCTAGTATAAACCACACAGCACTTTTTTTGGCATGGCTTTTAAAACCAGTCAGTTGCACAAAGACTCAGTGATCACAATGTTTTCCTTCTTCCATGGGTTTCTGGGAGAAGCTGTAGCATTAAGATTGGATAGTGTAGTGGTGTGATTCTGACTCTGAATTGCCCCATCAGTTCTAACAGGAGCATCAGAGGAGTGAATGTGACATTACGTAGGAGGAGGGACGACACCAGCTTTCCTGTGCCATCTCTACATCAATTTAGACTAGTGATGCTACTTCACTTTTCAGTTCAAAGCACATCTGCATGTTTCTATAGAAGTCTTGAATGATACAAATATTCAAGCTCATTTACTCTGTGATTTCCAAGAGATCTTTGAGAATAGAAGCAAAGCTTTGTGTAGTGTCTTTAAGTACAATAGTTTTTAGCCCATTTTTGCCTGATGTTCCCCTAAAACTTGTCTGACTGGAGTTAATGGAGTAGGCTTATTTAATCTCTTCGTTAAAACTTTTGAAGAAAAGTTTCATAAAAATTGACCTTTCAGTAATAGGTCTGTGGCTTCTGATGTGATTTAATTTTCCTGAGTCTGACACATAGAGAATTAAAATAGAATGACATTTTTTAGAACTGTCAGTAATTGCTGCTCTTATCAATCACTAGCCAGTATCAGCTAACTTTTCCATGGCCTGCAGCAGCTTTTTTTACTTCATTTCCTTTGTACTTTCACAAAGTAATGAAGTTCTTAAACCATCCCTCCATTTCTGTTTGTAAAATTGGTATTCTCCCCACACATTTCCTGTCATGCTCTAATGAAAGCTGAAATAGGCAGAGCATTTCTCTTTACCTTGCATTTATGAACATCCAAGTTATTTTTAAATAATATTTCTGACTGACTGTGTTTTAGTATCTCTGTACTACAGCCCTTAATAAATGCTAATGGTCTATGAGTCCATCATTGTTTTTCTATCTGCATACCCCAGAACGCATGTTTAAAATCTCTTATTCTTCGTCTGTTATAATGCTTTTTAATCAGACATCTGATAATCTTTGTTCTGAATTCATTTTCAATATCCTGCTTTGCTGCTAGATTGGGGCCCATCTTCTCAAATTCAGTACAATTGCATCTGTTTTCAGGGTCAACAGCAGTGGCAGCACATGCTTTAATCAATCTTTCTTAACACTAATCCTTTTAGTTGTGTTCGCAGACAGTGGAGAATTGATTATTAGTTTCCTTTTGCTGTGGTACATCTTCTTAAATCATACAAAAGAGCAACCTCCTCCAAAGACCAGAAACTTTTGTGCAGTCTTTTCCTGAAGCATCGTCAGTGTCCTGCGCTGTTTCATGAGCACTTGTTTTACACTTTGAGAAACTCTTTTCACATGTCTTTTCTTGTTGGTATCATTCATTGCTTTTAGAGCTGGCACATGGAATGTTGTGATCCTTTCTATTGCTTTTCTCTCACAAGAAACTCTGACACACAGATGTGTTCCTCGCTGGGATAATGTGGTGCATCAAGTGCAGTCACTGTGACCCCCTGCAATCTGAGAAGCTGAATTTGAAACTTTTCCTGTGGGGATTTCTAACACTGATCCTGTACCACTGATTTTAATTCAGATAAAAAACAGGGCCAGGGAGTGATGAGATAAGCATTGCCATCAACTACTCTTCCAGAACAGTTCCCCTTGTCAATACTCATAATTATTTTTTGATTGAAACAGTCCAGTGATAATCTATCAATTCTAGTTTCAATGATAAAATTATTAACGACAGGAGCATTGTTCCATGATTTTATACTATCCATGTCAGCAGTTGCTTAGCGAACAGGTAAGGGCTATGTAAGGAAATAGGGTCCTGGGTAAGTTGTATGACAAATGTGCCAGAGGCTTTCCTTGGTTTTATTCCACCTGTTGTGAACTTGGCCAAGTGGGATTGGCTTCATGCAACAAATAATTTCCAGTGATAGGTTTCAAGCTTCTATCAATTTGCCAGAGAAATGAGTTGGTTCAGCGGGGTGTAGGCATATCTGAGCCAAATCCAAACAAATGGCTTGGCTAGAGCCCTGTTTTGCCGTTTCAAAATGCAAAGTAACCAGCAGGAACCATGAGGAGGAGGGGGATTCACAGTTGCCTTAGTGTTACAGTCCATAATAGCAATGTATTCAACTACTGCCAGAGTAACCTTACCTTAACTTAGTTTTTTTCTCCTACCTACATTTGTACCTTGATCTCTCCCACCCCATTTCTGTCTAAGTTATCCTAAAACCTGAACTACCTCTCATACAATTTAATGGTTCCCAGTCATAAACCCCTAACATATTCTCCTGCTAATTCCTTTCTAATTTTTCCCTCTTGTGAATTCAAAAGGCACTGCTTTGATGTGGTTTAGTCAGCCTTGGTCTTTAGCGGCTTCACTTCCAGAAGACTTTCCAGCTGTCCTGCTGTGTTGTCGACATGACCAGAAGTAAGACTTTTTTTTCTGGTGGCAAGAGGCCTGTATAAAAATATCTTGCAGTACAAAGCCTGAGCAAGACTTACATATCAATCTGAGTTGGCAGGGTGGTGATTCTTATATGTGACGAGCACACTCAATAGCTAGGGTTTGTTAGACATATAAACCAGAGATTGAGACATACAAAATTCAGATTTAGATGTTGAAAAGTAGTTGAAAAGGAAGGGAATGAAAAGTAACAGGTAAGACAAACCATAGAACAAGATATTTAATCCAGAATAATTTTTTTTTTTAATCGAGACTTCATTTTTTTCCTTCTTAATTGTTTTTCTAAATATTTCAGGATTAAAATGTTTTCCTCCCTGTATGTAAAAATATGACCTGAAAAAAACAAATTCTCTCTCTGCTTTCTTTCACACTTCACAGCTCTGATTTTGTTCTTTTCCTGTTACAGTCTCACACCTCTACACAGGGTGAAAATTATCTGTAATCTGAATAATAATTCATGTAGGTTTACTGCCGTACCATGCACAGTGTTTTATGTCAGTGATTCCCAAACTTTTGTTTTGCCAAGAATTCCTCTGGTATGTATCTCAGCTTCCCAGAGCCTTTTCCACCTCTGTTCTCTCTTCTCATCCCATTAGTGCTGCCTAGCTCTTCTTACCCACCTCTGGATCCCTTCCCGTTCCACTAGATTCTGATACCACCCTTTCTTCCATTCCTCCCCTAACAAGCCCCCTACCCTCATGTTTGTTTATCATTCTCTTCCCAGCCAGCTCAGAATATCTTTTCCTGTTGTTGGAGTTTCGATGCTTTTCCCTTAAGAAGGAAATGAGGGTATGGTACCAGTACTGGGCTTTTGCTGCTTCCATGGCTGGCCTTCTACTTTTCCTGAACAGCCACATATTCTCCCTTCTCCTTCCTAGCAAAACAAGATTTCCTGCTTTCTGAAGCTGAGATTGCTGGTTCAGGAGAAAAGTGCTGTCATAGTAGTCTCTCAGTGTCCAGCAGTTTCCCCTGGGGAGCTGCAAGCATTTTATGCATCCCTGTCTCTTTGTCTGCAAGTATTTGAAATTTAACATTCGAATATAAAAAAAGTTTCAGCATCAGACTGCTGGTGGTTGTTGCTGATCTGTTGTCCCTTGTTTCCAGCATGGTCCCTTTGGAAGTATTACAGTATTGTTCATGGTGAATAAATATTTATCAATTTGGACCTAATGATGGTGTAATTCTATGGACCTAATCCTGAAAGGTTCAGTTTGTCCATTTTCAGACAAAATTTGTGCTAGAGTTAATGGCTCAAGATTTTTTGTTACTGTTATAAAGTCACTGAAAAAGAGAAAAAGCTTGTCAGAATCATTTATTTTTAGATAGCAATGTATTTCTTTCTAAGATGAAGAGAATCAACCAGAAAACAAATATAACTGAGAAGATCTTTAGGCATTACACAATGAACAGAGATGCATTTCTGTAAGGGTTTGATATGACAAGTTAGAAATCATTTTCATTTGGTTTAAATTAGCATCTGACATTCCCAGAGGCTTTGTCTTGGGTTTTAAAAGCACAAAGAAGAATCCTGTCCCCAGAAAAAAAGCACTGTCCTCTGTGATTTCTTTCTTCTTTGCTTGCAATCAATCATTTTTTCAGTGAGGCTGATCTTACTCGGTTGCAGGACAATTCTTGCTGTGTGCTACCCATGGCTGTAGCTCACCACAATATAATCACCCAATTTTCTAGGTCTAGTCATCTGTGGACAGGTTCTTGAACCCGGCATTTTGATTTGGTTTAATGGGAAAAAGTGTGTTCTTCTTTCCCTTCACAGTTAAATGCTTTTCAGGAAGTGTTTGCCAGGCCTTGTCTCTGGCTCTCACAGAGCACAGCAGTGTGTGAGGGATGGAGTTACACGGCAGTACCTTATGGAGCTCCCTGGAATTGCTTCTCCTGTGTACAGACTACCCAGGAAGATGAGCAAAGCTTTCACTTGGGGAACACCCACCAATAGTTTTTTGTGCGTGTTTTAGCCACCATTTTGACATTCATAGTCACTGACTTTTTTGGTTCCAGACCTGGAATAACAGACATATCATTCAAACTGAGAGTCCAACTTGATTTTCCAGACCTAATGTTAATCATTTGAAGTTGATTATTTTGCTAAATTTACTGTTCTTGAGACTTTTTGCTCTATAAAAATGATTTCTCTTATTCTGGCTGAAACAAGAGAGAATTAGCAGGAGGTAATTGCGTAGGGCAATGACAAGGATATTAATCTGGCAAAAGAGAAATGCTAGATCAGCAGAAATGGTTACTTAGAACTATTGCTTGAGAATATCTCCTTCCCCATGGAATCTCTTGCTATTAAACCTGTTTTGTTCTATAGACCTGTTGGCATCAGAGTCAAGGTTAAGGAAACTGACTGTAGTCCACTGGTTTGGGCATTTGTCTGGCATATTAGAAAACCAAATATGTGTTTCAGCCCCACAGGCATAAAGCTTTCTGTTAGAATGGCAGGAGTGAATTATGGATGACTCTAAAACATTACAGAAAATTACATTAGCATATGTGACACACAGAGGGTTAAGTATAATTACAGTAGCTGTACACAGCAAAGTCTAGATGGGTCGAAAAACAGTGGGACAAATGTTATTCCTGCTGAATTACCTTGGTATGCCTGGAGAAACAGATTTCAGTCTTCCTTTGGTTTGTATGATCTGAATATTTGCCTGGCACACTTCTTTTACCAAAGACCAGTATGTAGCACAGATGTGGGGTTAATGATCGATTAATATTAAGCCGGTGATGGAATCTAGAATTTGGCAGTTCTGGTCTGATATGCCCCAAAATGCTTACAGCTGAACAAAACCCCTTTGCTTCCTTCACAGGGTAATTTGAAGGTTGCACTCAGTGGTTGCACTGTGGAATCGTAGAGATGATCAATCAGGTTGCCACATCTATATGTTTGCCGGGGAACTAGGGAGTGGAAAATAAATACATGAGGATAGGGAATTTTTGGAACTGTAGTAGAAAAATATCTCAGTGTAGTTCTCAGTCTAGAATATGGATAGCTGCTGCCCATCCAGTGGAGATTCATCTGAAATTGAAACAACTCAGATTTTTTTAGGCATTTATTAAGGACGTATTTTAAGTCCTTTTAAAAAAAACTTCAGCTTTTAGTTTAAGCTTTAGATAAGTTGATTTTAACCACCTCTGAGTACATCACGTCCCTCCACTACCTGTTTTTTGGCGTAACAGGAATATTCACAAACCCTTTCTTTGGAAAGTGAAAGCCATTTTGACAGCAGCAATACAACTCTAACTAAATCTAAATGAGGGATATAGGGTTATGGCAAATAGCAAATGATGCTGATGATACAATCCTGTGAACTCGATGCACTCTTGCTTTTCTAGTTCTTTTAGGAAGCTGATGTCATTGTGCGTGGCTCTATAAATGCTCTAGTGTCTGGGTAAATTTACCAAGCTTACAGTCTTCCCTGTCTTCATTTTGCTAGATTCACTCTGTTTTTGTCATAATCCCTCAGAAAAAAATAGATTCAGCCTTATCAGTGCTCAACCTCATGTTTTTTACTTCTTAGCTAGCCTTGTGTTTTGTATTTTAATACCAAGACCACCTGTTAAACTGCATGACTATGTGACTCTAATTCACCCCGTGTTTGTATTTGCTGGAACGCTTCTATTGTTTCTGCATCCTGCTTATGCAAGACTGTTTCATGGTTTCTTTGTGCTGGAAGAAGGTTATTCATGAATTGAGGTGATAGAAATCTCCCTCTCTCATCTGTCCTCCTGTCCTCACCTCAGAGGCGCTGTGATACATTATTGGAGTGACTCTGTGAATATCAAGTGCAGAAGTTGTGGAGTTCAGCCCTAGTGCTTCCTCCTCACAGGGATCCAGCTGTACACAGTAATCTTGATGAAATTAATTGCTTACCACGGCAAGAGCTGTGTGCACCGTGGGGCTCCAGGTTCTGCCACAGCCCTACAGTTACTATTTGTTCTATAAATTAATCTTCTATATTCTTCTAACAATGGAAACTAAATGCATCATGCTAAAATCAAATCAATGCCATCCGGATCAGTCACCAGGGGTCTCTTGATCTCTTCTCAGCAAGGCTTTTGTTATTCAGACATTCCCTACAAGCCGTCAAATGGTCCAACTCGATAACTAATAAAGCAAGCACCCCTTAAAAATTTCCCCAGGGAATCCTTTTAAATTGAACAGGGAGTAATAAATCTTGTAGTGTCAATAACGCTGAAAATGTTAATTTCGTTGACTCTACTATGTGCCTCCTCCAGTGATATTCCAAATGCTGTTCCGGGAAGATGGCTGCTACTTGAATTCCCTCTCTTGCTCTCTGCCTGCAGCACAGATTTCAAATCCGTGGCAAGGGCTATCTGAGATGGGCTGTATAACAAAAGACTGTTCTGGTGGTGACTGCTTTCTCAGCCTTTTAAATCTCAACTACTGATAGTGATGCTCTTAAATTAAAATTAGATGGCGAGGATGAATGTGCTGATAAGATGTTCTCGGATGGCTGACTGATACAGTCCCTACACGCAACAGAAATGTGTCCATCTGCTAAACATAGCATGAATCTGATTTACTATACCACATAAAGCTGGTTTAGCACTAGTATCAATAACGTAACTTTCTTTACTATACAAACTGCGTAAAAAAAAAGGATTTTATGATGTAAATTTAGTCTATTTAGGGAATTTCTGTGAATAATTTATACTAGATGTTCTTTTCATTCTTGTTAGCACAGATTTTTTTTCACAGATGTCATTTTTGGGCATTAGACAATTTTTTTCTTTTCCTGCTGTTGTGAAAGGAGAACTGAAAGTACTGACATTAAACATTTCGGGAAATTAGTTCTGTTCTTTTTATAATAAGGGAAAGCAGTCCTGCCAGAATTCAAACCTTCCAGTTACTTAAATTTCTGGTTTATTTTGCTGTTTCTTAGGTGCTTAACATCATCCTAAAGAAACTAACTAAGGGACTATTTCCAAAGTCACAATTTTGTATTTATGCCCTATAATTACGCTTTTGTTTGTTCATATTTAAATATATATATATATCTGCAGTGGAAAGAAATTGACAGTGTGACTACTAAAATATGTGTTTTCAATATAAATATGTGAATGAGATAACAAATGGTAACAAATTTGGCTTATGTGATGTTCATTTCTGGGCTTTGGTTGGGCACCAAGAGCAGCCTAGAGATGGTCCATTTTTTTATGATGAGGGTGGTGAAACAGTGGCACGGGTTGTCCAGAGGAGCTGTGGATGCTCCATCCCTGGAAGTGTTGCAGTGTTAAAAACCCAGGTTGGATGGGGCTTGGAGCCACTGGAAAACACAGAGCGTGCACAGACACAGGGAACTGTGCATATGTGTCATGGTTTAACACCAGCTGGCGACTGAAGTCCCGCTTGCTCGCTCCTCCCCCCCACACCCTGGTGGGATGGGGAGAATTAGGGAAAAAAAGTGAAACCTGTGGGTTGAGATAAGAACAGTTTAATAACAGAAACAAAGTAAAATATAACAGAAGGTGTAATATAATAATAATAATAGCAATAATAGTGATTAAAAGGGTGGGGGGAGAGTGAGAAAGAAACTCCAAGAAAAGCAGGTGATGCGCTGTACCGCTGCCCACCACCTGCTGACCCATGCCAAACCCGTCCCCAGATCATGTAGCTCCTCCCCCCCCTTCCAGGTAACTCCCCCAGTTTATACACTGGACACGGGATGGAAATGAACTCCGTGCCGGCCGAAGCCGGCGAGGGCAGGTGTACTTGGGAAGGCGGGCGGGTCCGGTCGGCGCCGTCCCGCGGGCAGGGCCCCGGCGGGGCTGTGGGCGCGGCGCCGGCAGGGGGCGCTGTCCGCCCGCCGGCGGGCAGGGCGGGCGCTGAGGCGGCGCCTGAGG
>VXAY01002306.1:76885-95646 GCA_013399855.1 Oxyruncus cristatus
CGCCGCTGACCCCCCGCTCTCCAAGGCCGCCGCCAAACCGCGTTCCCACGCGCCGCATCTACACGCCTTTTAAACGCACCCCCCCCACACACACACACACTCCAGGGGTGGCGACTCCCCTGTGCTGAGGCTGGACAACCCTTCCTGAGAAATTCCCCCCCCCTCGCCCCTAGTTAATTACCCTTCACGGAGTAAAACTAAACTCTCCTTTTTTTGTTTGTTTGTTGGTTTTGTATTTTGAAATATTTTAAAGCCCTGAGGTGGCTCAAGGGTGACAAATAATTCTAATTCTAACAGAAACCCCCTCTGGTCTCAGCGTGTTTCTTGGACGAGAAGGGAAATGGTGCTAAACCAAAGAGCGAGCACTGACCATCACTTGTGGAGCAGGTGGTGTTTGCAGGAGAGGCCAGGGCCCGTGCCCGAGCTATGAACTGGTGGCCTTGGTTATTTCCACTTGCCTCAGAGCCGTGGCCGTGGGCTGAGATTCCATCTGCCGTGATAAACAGCCCTGCCGAGGGGGATTTGGGGTGCTGGTGGGTGAGAGGCTGGACGTACCCAGCGATGGGCGCTTGCAGCCACGAACACCAAACGTGACCTGGGCTGCATCAAAAGCACCGTGGGCAGCAGGCGAGGGAGGGGATTCTTCTCCTCTACTCAGCTCTTGTGAGACCCCACCTGCAGGGCTGCACCCAGCTCCAGGGTCCTCACAAGGACGACCAGAGGGCTGGAGCACCTTGGCTATGGAGGAAGGCTGAGAGAGTTGGGGTTGTTCAGTCTGGAGAAGAGAAGGCTCTGGGAAGTCCTTCAAACACCTCCAGTACATAAAGGGGCTACAAGAGAGCTGGGGAGAGACTTTTGACAAGGGCATGTAGTGATAGGACAAGGGGGAATGGCTTCAAACTGAAACAGGGCAGGTTTATATTGGATATTAGGAAGAATTTCTTTACGGTGAGAGTGGGGAGGCACTGGCACAGGTTGCCCGGGGAGGCTGTGGATGCTCCATCCCTGGAAGTCTTCAAGGCCAGCAACCTGCTGTAGTTGAAGATGTCTCTGCTCATTGCATGGTGGTTGAAACAGATGAACTTTAAAGGTCCATTCTATGGACCATTCTATGTTTCTGTGATAAAATCACGCGGAGTAGGGTGCTTTCTTTTGCAGAGAGCTCAGAAGTGCCTGTGTGCCACACGGGCTGTGTCTCTGGGTAGTGGCTGTTCAAGACAAGGGTGTTGCAGGCACAGTCCTGCATGCTTTGTAATCTACTTTGCCTGGAGGTGGCATTGAAAATGTATTGCCTTTGCACCATGCTATTCTGAAGTACTAAGTTGTAGTTTACCTTTCAATGATGCAGTAATATACCGAGTGTACAAGATCTTTTCCTATTTTAGTAAAGTTTTTCTTGATGAGAGTCACAAGGCTTAAAGTGTCAACATTCTTTTGTTTAAGTAAATACAAAAATTTATTGAAATAAATATAGAAAATATATGAAGGCTTCCTTTTCAAATACTTTATGATTAGGAATGCAGTGCTGAAGGAAAGCCCCTACATCATTGGTTCCAGCTACCTGCTCTCACAAGGTTTGTTTTATCATCTCTTTTACAAAGCTGTAGTGATTGCTGGATGCTGGCAGAAATCTTCTTTTACAGTTGTGGCAAGAACAGAAAGAGGGAAAAAAAATTCTAGAGCACTATCCTTGGCAAGGAAGTTCCATATATAGCAAAGGAGTGTGTTGGGTTTCTGCTCCATTTTTTTCCCTGTGTTGCTACCTATAAATGAAATCAACATTGGTTGGGATTGCTTTTCATTTCAGGCTTTGTAGTGTGGTGCTCCATCTTTTGCACACAGGGTACTCACAGAAATGTCACCCATAATAAAATATCAGCAAAACCTTGTGAGAAAGAATGTCTTCATTTTCTGGTAGCATGATGCTACAGAAGACTTCCTATTTGTCTGCTTGCCATGAAGTCACCAGTCTGAGATCATCATCAATTTCTGTTCCCCCCAACCTTCAGCCTTTCATCTGAGACAGAAAAATTTTGATGTGTGCTTTCACCAAGTGATTTTCTGCAACTGAAATAATTTAACATGATGCCTATATCCCCTAATGTAGACCATGGCAAATTGTCCTGCCACTGTATAAGCTTGACACGCAAGAGGGAATAAAACAATAAAGGACACATTTAGTTGGGGGGAATCATGTCTGTGCACAGACTCTTGTCCATACTGGATTATTTTTTAGGCAGTTATTTGCCCTCCATTTTAATTCTGTTTGAGCATTTCCCAGATGTCAAAATGTGTTTACGCTTGTAATGCACATAGTTTTCTCTTGCCTTTGCTTCTGTAGGAGAGTTCTCTCAAAGTTTTGTTGGTTCATTTTTGAGATATCCTGCTGTGCATGTCAAAGAAGTAGTTCCAGTCTTCCTCAGGCTGTTTCATCAGCAGCCTGAAATTTTGCAACAGCAACAATTACACGCTGTTATCAGACAAAGCAAGCACAGACAAGCACCTAATTGTCAGAAAGGGCACGAACATCAACAAATTCCAAGACTGCAGGATCTCATGGATTTAAAACGTACAATTGGCAACCATTTCTTTTTTTTTTTCCACATTTGCTCTGAGGAGTATTTTTCAACAGCATTTATTTAGAAGTTTAAGTTCCCTTACTTTTTTTTTTCGCCCAAGTGTTCCTGTTGAGTTTGCAAACATGGCATCCTAGGTTTCCATCTTCCAAATTCAGGTGTTTATCACATTCATTTGTTTATCACTAATGATGATATAACTAAATATAACTATACCAGAATGCTGATACTAATTTTTGACAATGTTTGTGTTGTATGAAATGGGAAAAGGTTACTGGCAACAGGTTGGATGAGTGCAGTTCTTTCAGACAAGGTATCTGATACTGTCTGGAAACAAAATGAAAATTCATAGAACCAGGTTTGTTTCTCTGAGTCAGTATATTTAGATTATTGGCTCAGGTAGATCCTTAGTGATCTGCTAATCTTTAAATGTTTCTATGCTGTGAGTTTGGGGTGGTTTTTTTTTTTTTCAGGATAATGAATTTTCAGAGACTTGGCACAGATGGAAATGCCCAAGTCTCTGAAATGAATTACAGACTTTAGAGGCAGAGGACCATTAATATAATTAGGCTCCTATTGTGCAAAGCACCGTGCAAAAAATTAAGAAAAAAGGAAAATCTGTGCTCAAATAAGTAATCATCTTCTCCAAAACTCAGCAGATTGCCGAATGTTAGAAAATGTCTGGGGAATTTTTTAAAAAATATTTAGTCGATGGAAAATCCTTTTGAGACATTAAGGCACTGAAGATATTTCTGGATGCAATAAAAAGCAACAGGCAGCCCCATGCTGAGGAGGCAGCGAGCTGCACCATTTCTCACCCAGCATGGCAAGGGAAGGAAACAGGGCTTTGGGTGCACCGTTTCTCTTGCAGACCCCTTACCTGGCAGAAGGGGAATGGGGCTTTTGTGCTAAGATTTTGGCAGACTACCTAGGATGTGTGTGTAAGTGAAACTAAAATTTTCTTTCTGTCTCCCAGGTAGCAAGAGGTGCAAACACGTGTATGACCACCTTCTCCCTTTTCTGGTAATCCTTTCCATGGAAAAAACTGTTTAAAATAGTGGCCTAAAAAATATTTCTGAATATAAAAGTTTTCACCATTTTCAACATTTGTGTTTTCTGGTTTGGTTTTGGTGTTCTTTGAAAAGTCTGCTACAAACTGCCCACAGCTATGGGAAACATCTTGCTCAAATTTGAAGCCTGAAAGAAATCACCCTTGATCAACTCCAAGATGAAATAATCTCAGATTCAGACATAAAAATAGAATGTGGAGATGGTATACATAGTCTCTTTATTTGCTTGAATGTCAGTGGCTGCCATTTGCAATAATTCTATTCCTTAAAAGGTAAAAAAGCTTAATTCACATTGGATATGTGCATGAGAATTGGGGAATTATGGTGTTGAGTCACTTATATTTTTAGAACAGTTGAGCTTGTCAGTGCCTATATGACTTCCAAAATGGGAATTTAGGTTCCTAAGTCATCAATTTACTTATTAAAATTTTTATTATAAATGGCTTTTTCAAACACTCAGTGGCTTTGCAGTGTGAGCATCTCTGTGTTACCTCCATATTTCTGAAAATCCTGGAAAAATAAAGACGTCATTTAAGTGGACCATTTGCCTACCCTTTCCTCCAGGAAGTTCCACTGAATTGTTTTTGATTAGATTAGATTTGATTTTAGCCTTGAAAACATTCGCAGCAGCATCTGCTAAGTATTACTCAGAAACACCTTGTACAAACAAACCTTACCTGCTTGCCAAGGTATTTTCTAACATAGATTTATGGCTGTCCTGAAATCTAATCCAGAAATATTTTGGAAAAATATGAACTTCTAAAAAAGTTGCCATATTAATAAGACAAAAGCTTTTCAGTCTTCTCAAAGTCATCAAAAGGAGGCAGAAAGTCATGTTTTTAGATGTGGGATCAGGTAGTCACTACCATTCCTTGTTACACTGAACTGGGAAAAAAACTTGTTTCTGCAATTAGAGATTACAATTGCTTCTTGACTGAGGCAGTGGTGATTTACATGGAAAAAAAATATTGTTTTTATTATGTTTTGTTCTGTAGAATAACTGGACCTGTGCCCTTCCTCGGACAACACAGGACTGAGACACTGAGAGTAGATTCTCAAGGGGATTTCTGCTGCTGCAGTACTGGCTGTAATTCCTGACTTTGCACACCCAGAGGGCTGGGTGAGTTCACAACCCATAGATAAGATTATGAATTCTGTCACCCAATCCTTGCATCTAATATTTACCTAAAAAATGAATTTATTAGTCAACATGCAGAAATGGCAAAACATCCAGGAGCTGGGGAAAGGCCAGCAGAGGGGCAGCCCCAGTGTCAGTGCTTTTGGGGAGCTCACTGTCCCTCGTGGCCCTCCCCAGCTTCTTGCTGCTTTTAGGAAAAAAATACTAATTTCCTCAAGGGCTTAATTCATTTCTGAATTCCAAGGATCTGTCTCAAACTAATGGCAAATTTTTAAATTTTTCTATGCAAAGAAGAAGAGCTTCACAAGGGAAGATTGAGAACAACTTGTCTTGTGGTTTCCAGTGGGATACTGTCCTGCTGATAGGTTTGATAGCTCCACGTTTTATAATGTGGTTAAACTTTTTGATCTGGATTGTCCAGTTCCTAAACAAATATTCTGATGACTTTATGGAGAGTTCCTCTCCTCTTTTCCACTGAGTTGAACATGCTCAGAGCATACTGTTTAGGTCCTATCTGTGAGAAAGGAAAGGGAGTGTCAGTGTTGTACATAACAGTGGGTTTTAAGTGTGAAGTGTCCACAGACTTTTAAAGGAATATGGAGAAAGGAATTCCAACATCAGGGTGGTCAGAAAAGCCCTTATCCACCATTCCTTGATGAAGTCTAAACGAAGCTCTGCAGACATCACGTGATTTTCCAGTTGGGTGTTGAAGTGATAGAAGATGAAACAACACAAGAAGAAAACTCTCTTTCAGATGCAAAGAGAACAGCAAATAATTTTTTTTTCAGAAGCATCTTGCTAACTACTACTTGAAGCCTTGCTATTGCTAAAATTGCTGAAACCTGATATTTTATTTAGTCAGTGAAAGGTCATAGCTAAGTAATGTGTTCCTTCTTACTGTGATTGTTTTTACTCCCTGGCAGTTTATATTGTTACTTGGGTGTTATTTAAGTCTGAACTACATGTGAGTTAGACCAGTTAAGGATTTGGCTTGGAAACTTCAATTTAATTTCCTCATCTTAATCCATTAAATACAACTTAAATTCCGTATCATTAACGTAAGGGGGGAAACCACACTCCATGCCTGAGAACATTTCTTCCTTCCTTATATACTTGGTACCAGATTTCAGTGTTGGTGAGAGATAAAATGGAAAACATGGATCAGATTGGTACTCTACCGTCATATTCTGGGGATCTGAGATACAGAATAAAATTCAAGTGCTGACCTTCCTAATTTTGCATTAAATTTGTTGAAGAGAAAGGACTATCCCGTGGATATTGCCGGATATTGCTGCAGTGGATATGTTTTCTGTGCTGTCTGTGGTGATTCCTGTGAAATGCTATTAACAGCCAGAGATTACTCTGTACAGTTTTTGATGGTAGCCTTGCTGATAGAAGCAGATGCTTTCTATTACATTAATGTTCCATTTAAGTAGCAGATTGCCAGGCACAAACTTTATATAATCTCATTCCCCGTACGTGCAATATATGAGCCTCTGAGTATGGCTTTGTAGATTCATTTAGCATCTAATACACTTTTAATGAAAGATCTTTTTCAGCATCTCTTTGTAAGGCTTGTGATGCAATGACTTTTCACAGTGCTTCGTAGAAGAGGTATTTATACTTTTCAATGTAGTTATGCAAGTCAGATATTAGATTTACTAGAGGGAGGGGGGGAGAAGAAGGAAAAAGGACAGTGAATTAGGTCAGAAACTTTGCATGTAATCCGGGACAGCCTCATGACATCTCATCCTGCTCTTTCTGCTGAAAAATATGAGCTGAACTGATGAACTGTTTCTGCTGGACCTCAGATGCAGGACTAGTCAAATATCCATCCAGCTGTGTACCTCATCAGGATCTGTTTGACAAAATACCTGATCAAGGCCACTGACTTTTCACAATTCCAGAAGAATGGAATTAAGTGTGGGAAGAAAGCAGTTCTACTACACGCTAGCTAGTGTCGAACAGGATACAAAAACCATTTGTGTGTCTGCCTGCGTCAGTCCAACCAGTCTGAAGACTTATTGCTTCTGTTGCAAGTCCGTGCTCATTTCTGGTTTAGGAAACATAAGGGAGATGGTGGCCATGGGGAAATTTATCTGAGCAGAGCAGTCAAGAAGAATGGAGGCAATATGAGGGATTTGCATCTGACTTTGGAAATCTAAACTGAAGTAGACAGCTGTTAAACAGAAAACTAATGGCTTGCTCTTCAAAAGTGGGCTGTAGTTAGGGTGGGTTGGAATATTAGACCAGACTGTGAGCCAAAATAAATTTAACTGGAGAACATGGTGTTAATGGTTCTCTTGCACCATTAAAAAAAAAAACTTGTCAAAGATAGGGGTTTAATATAATTAATGTATTAGATCACATTTGTTGGTGGCAGATGGAGAACAGCCTGTTTCTCAATTGGTTTAACTCATGTTAGTGAACTACTATAATCAGTACAGGAGTGAGGTCTTGTTTAGAAATGTATGAGTTGAAACAGTTCAGTATTATCCAACTACAAGAACTAAAACTGGAAAACCTGACAAATATTAATGGGATACAATATTTAAATGATTATAAATCATTATATTTCAGGACATATTAATCCTGTGTTTAAGCCAGGATTTCTTACTGAGCCTGCTATTCAGAATTTTCAGTTAGAATTTCTTGTACCTCTTCTATCCTATTCTGTGTCATGTAACTCATAATGACTACCACCAAGAATAGGGCATAAAACCACATGAACTGTTGGTTTGGTTCAGTAAATAATGTATATTTCCTCTCTGGCAGCAAATGCTTTCCAGAGGGTATGGAGTGAAATGGCAAAAAAGACAAGTGGAGAAAAAATTCAGCCAAAAATCTGTAGCAGTTCTTCCTTTTCTAGGAGATAAATTTATCATGGAAAATTCTCTTGTCTGTTTTTGTAGACCATGAGACAGCAGGTAGGTGTTATTAAGATGAAATATTTAATAGCTTTTTCCTCTCTTGAGATTCTCCATAGCCATCTACAGTAGGTGACAGTGCCTAGTGACTGTTGTTCACAGTGGAATTTTGAAACAAGAATTAATGTGTTGACTTAGTGAACCCCCGCTTCAGATCCTTGCTTTGGTGGAATATCACACTTAATGAGAAACATAAGAAGTTGTACTGCTCATGACATTTTTATTATATATTTTCCTTTTTTGCAGTTATTTTGTTTTGTTTTGGGTTTGGGTTTTGTTGTTGTTGTTGTTGTTTGGGTTTTTTTGTTTTTGTTTTTTTGTGAGCTTAACTATGCCAGGAACTTATGCTTTTCCATCTGCTTGTTGGGATATGGATGCTGGCCCTTTGACTGCTGTTGGCTTTCAGAGAGTAGCTGTAACTGATTGTCCTTCAGTAGCCATCTTTTCCCTCTTCTTCCAGAGTTCAGATTTACTTACTCTTGTTCAATACCAAGCTAAAGTAGCAATGAATTCATAACTCAGGTTTCATGGGCTTCACCTTCTAGATCCAGTAATTAGATAATCCTGTGATTAAATCTCAAAAGGGATTCCAGCTAGTTAAGTGCCTTATGAACTGGAAAGACTGGGCAAAATGCAGTACTGTGTGTCATTTTCCCTCAGAGGAAAGGTAGTTTCGCTCTGCCATTTCCTTTATATGTGGTAGCCTGTAATTGCAGAAGAATTATGCTCACCTTTCTTTCCAGTCTCACAGGCTTGAGACCCACATGCCCCATTTTCCTGCCTCGTTCAGGTGTCCGTGGTTAATGGGGTATAATGGGGTATGGCTCTTCAGCCATCCTGTTGAATCTGGATTGTTGAACAGAAATGAACTGAGGATTCATTGGGCCAGTAAGATAATAGGGTATGAGCATACCTTCGTGGGTAGGGCACTATGTGATAACTGGATAGGTTGAGTTCTGCTCCAAGAATTCGTGTTTTATTCGATGCTGTTTCATCATCTCCCCTTTCAACTGTGTTTTAAAAGGAAAAGAAGAGTCCCTGCTTAGCTATTTCAAAGCCAGGTCACAGACCCCTTCTTTCAGGAAAGGGCTAAAAGCTGTAGATCTGCAGTAGATAAAAGCATTTTCCTGAAAAATGTGAAGGACGGAGTAGGTCAGGGTCATATTTCAAATGCATCCTTGTGCTTGCTGTTTCCTAAAACAGCTGCTTCCAAAAAGCACCTGCTCGCGCTCCTTGCCCCATAACACAGAATGAACTCTTGAAATACATCTCTCAGGAACGTGAGGAGGCCCAAGGAAAGATTATTGCCACTGCTTTTCTCTTTTTCCTCTGTTTTCCCCTGGTTACCATGTGAAAATGTACACGAGTTACTGTGGGCTAACCATGCTGGAGGAAGGCATGAGGAGGGCTCAAGGCATATGCATTTTAAGCATCTTTGCACACCCTTTTTGAGATGCTTCATCCTCCCCCTGCACTGCTTGTGGTACCATGGAAGAGGAGAAAAAGGCTAAAGGTGAAACAGAAGAAAACGGGGCTAAGGGTTGGACTCAGTGATCCTTATGGGTCCCTTCCAACTCAGCGTGTTCTGTGATTCTGTGAAAGCAGCACAGTTCAGCAGCAGACATTTTCATTGTTGGAGTATTATCTGGTGCTGGTTACTGGTTATTGCTTCAGGTTTTTGTCTTCCCTATGTTTGTTTTTCTACATTATTTTCCAAACCTGAATTCGATACTTCGCCAGCTAGCAGAGAAGACAAGACTAATGCATCATCTTCAACCTGGTAGCTGACCTCCATCTTATAAGTGAGAAAAGAATATCCATTTCATTTACTTTGTTGGTGTGGTGAGGGGCTCTGGCTGCAGTGCAAAGCAGTCTGAGCAGTCTGAGAAAATGAGTTGAATGGTTCAGCTGACATTCATGTGTGACTCTAGGTCACTGGGATATTCAAATGAAAACTCAGTGACTTGAAGTGTGATAAATAAAAAAAGGTTTTTTCATTGAGCAAATTCTGACTTCACTGTGCTTTGATTTAGACTTGAATTAGTTATGGTACAAAAAAGTTCACACAAGGGCAAAACTGCAGATTTTTTCTAACTTACTTTGCAACCCGAAATATTTCCATTATCACATGAAACAATGCATGGGGATCTGATGACCTTGCAACATTTTTTTGACACAACCAAAGATATTTTCTCACAAGTGAAGGTCCTCTGACAGAAGTCAAATTCAAATATTGATATAGATACAAGTGTAATGATAATAAAAGGAGCTGTCAGGACTACACTGTTCCTGAAAGATGGTAGAACTGTGGGAAGACACTTTGATGATGCCAAACGAATCCCATCTGTCCTTTTGTATAGGACTGGAGAACAATCTGAAGTGATACAATTTGTCTAGTTGCATCATCAGAGAATATATATATAAGAGCAAGTGGATAGGAGATACTAACTTCTTGGTCTCAGTGCATGATAAAAGCAACATACAATATATAGAAACTTATTAATCTGTATATTTTGATTTGTAAGGCTTTCAGTAACATTTGAATTCCTTGTATCCCAGTTTCCACACAGGCATAATGTCTTTCAACCTTAGCCTGATGAAGATTGTTTCATGGGTGTAAGTAAAAAAAAAACCCCATGAAATTAAATAATGTAAAATGCATGGTCCTGTTACTCAAAGTGTGTGGATGATGACCTGAATGAGGTTACATCAGCTCTGAGATTTACTGTGCCTGGTTTGTGAAACTTTTTTTGTCAGGGTGTTACCTTTTGGGCCAGCTTTTCCTATTAGGGTACTGTATTTCAAGTAGTCAATTGACTGTCATGCAGTGAATCCCATTTAGTTTTAGTTTTGCATTTTTATTTCCTTGCTTTCCTTCTATCTATTTCTGGTTTGGTTTTTATCAGAAAAGCAAATGCTTGACCTCTTTTCTTACCTTAATTACAAATCAGTTTTGATACCAAAATTGTAAAGAAGGGGAAGCAGATTTTGTGACATTTCATGAATATTTGGCCTGAAACTCGGATAAAAATGGCAAGACCAAAATCCAGTTTTAATAAATTTCCAGTGTATTTTTAGCATGTCTTTTATCCGATCATCTGATATTGCAGTTGTCTCCAATGAGCAGAAGCATGGCACGTCATGGTTTAAATAATGTATTGCCCAATCCCCCGATTCATGTCTTTCCTGTAATGGACAAGGTCTCTGAAACACTTAATGCTCGTTTAGGCTTTCAAAGGCATTCTAGGACTTGTAGTACCACTGTACCTCAGCAAACAAAATCTTACCTGACTCACGGAACTGAGAGAAGAAAAGATCCCTTAGGTGATCTGGGTTTCGTCACAGTGAATACAGTATTGTCTTCTGCTTTTGAACAAGATTTTTTCTCTCATTATTACAACTGCCAAATAAAAATGCCCCTAAGCCTGCCTTTCCAAGATTATTCTGTAAATTCATGCAATTTACAATCAGGATTTTTTCTCATATTGAGCCCATTTTTTCCCCCATTCCAAGTGCACACCTTTGTGATGCCACATTTTACTTTTGCTTTCGAGAAAATATAAATCCACCCATGCATTAATGGTGATTTCCCTGTTCACACTGCCCGTACCCTTTCCTGAATCTGATGGAACAGCAGGGTTTTGAGGTATCATTTTGGTCCTTCCCAGTACTGATTTTGTCCTGTTAACTCCCTCAGCCTCTCTTAGGACTTGTGGCTCAATTCAAGCCAGACAGACACTTGTTTTGCACAAGTCATATTTTATGATTTCGAAACTGAGTCCAGCCCAGGTCTTAATTAGCGGTGACATATTCCCTGAACCCTGGGTTGGGAAGAGAAGATAAACAACTCTAGGTTGGTAAGCAGAAGATAAACAGCAGTTGCAGCATTCTTGGCTGGGAAATCCTGCCCTCAGTGCCTGTGCTTGATATGCAGACTTAGTCCCTAAGCTGCTTATGCTCATGTCCATCTGCTGAGATGGCAAAGTGCCTTCTCACAAGTTGTTTGGACTCCTGCCTTGAGTGCAGAGGTGCCAGGCAATGATCAGCAGCCTGCATGACAATGCAAGCGTCATTTCTTCTGAAAGAACAGCTCCTTTAAGCAATTAGGGCCTCTTAGAGCATCCTCACACCTGTTGACAGTAGCGTGCCAAGGAAAGGCTCCACGAACCGCGGGACCAGAGAGTGGCCGAGCGGTGCTGTGCCATTTTTAGCTGCCAAGGAGACAGGTGGCGCTGCCGCAGGGGTATGAAAACTCATCAGTACTTCTCGGGGTGTCAAAAAAAGATCTCGGCAGGCCAGAACTGCCTGGAGGCACATCCAGCACAGTCAGTTCAATGGCCCCAAGTAGCAACTGAAACAAAGTAGCAGTAACAGAACCTGTGTGACAGCTTTGCTCATAGAGTGGGTAATTAAATCAAGGAAAAACAGGATGGCTTTGTGCGACCCTCTTCGAAGAAAATAGAAGACTCTGACCTTGTTCTTCCCACCGGACACCTGCGATATGGGCTATAAAGGCAAAGGTACAGTAGGAAAAGAAGGTAAAATTCACGTTTTGCAGACATAATTAGGTAACCCTATGGAGTGGTGGGACTTAGTATAGCAGTACTAAACCACTTTGCCAGCAGGAAAAACAAAGAGCAAGGAGGAAGTTCTGAATATTGCTCTGTGCAAGTGCAACAGAGGGATAAGCACTGAAAGGCAAATCCATTCTCGATATCTGTTTATTCTCAGGAGCCCTGAATTGCCCCTCAGATTAGAGTCCATTAGCTGCATGACAGCAGGAGCAATTCTGTCAGCTGGGGTTACTAAACCTATTTTTCTTTCATCTTGACGTGGTTTTAGATCACCACAAGCCGCTTGTTTTGGAAAGGAGTCCAGAAGCAGCTTGTAACCCATTCTACCAGCCTCATGCTATCCAAGGGTCAAATCTACAAACAAGGAGGTAGGATTTTTTTTTTTAATTAAAACTATTTTTGGGAAATGAAGTTTCAACAACTTTTATAAGCATTATCCCAGTTAGCTCATGTCAAAAATGAAAAAGTTTTATATATATATATATAAAATATGAAAATTTAGTAGATTTCAAATTAAAAATTACTTTCTGTTTAACTGAAAATTAATGTTTATTTTTAAACTGCATAGCAAACATTTTAAATTGAACCAATTTTGGCCATGCTAATAATTTTTAGAATTTTAGCAGTCAAGAAAGCTCATGAAATATTAATTTGAGAGAGAGTCTTGAAAGAACATTTCATTTTTATTTTTCTCATACAGCAGGGCAGTACAATCAGTTGTATCTGTACTCCTCAGCATTAGCCTTGGGGTAGTTTGAAATCTCTTGAGTTGCTGGATTGGACAAAAGGACTTGTGAAAGCCTCTGTGTGTTTCCAAAGACGTACAATGAGCTGAAGGGCTGTTGCCAGCCTGCTCTGGGTTACGTGCAGCTGTCACAGCCTGTGTCAGGTCTCATTGCAATCA
The DNA here is from genome assembly GCA_013399855.1 of Oxyruncus cristatus. NCBI lineage: Eukaryota > Metazoa > Chordata > Aves > Passeriformes > Cotingidae > Oxyruncus > Oxyruncus cristatus. The sequence continues at coordinate 90,075 of VXAY01002306.1, forward strand.
GTGGGAATTCTGCCATTAAGTTCATTGGGACCAAGATTTACCCTAAGCCCCAGCTGATATTTTGTGTACACCGTTGGGGTTATTCTGTTTTCTGCCATTCTGACTGTCAGATTAAGGGACTGTGGCAAAGACTGGTGAACAAAGGCTGCTGATTCCTTATTATGGGAAAGTTTTGGGTTTGGGACAGGTAATAGCTTTTGCATTTATACTGTACAGCTGAGCTCAGAAACTGGTCTCTTGTGTGCAGACTCATGATGAATGCCAGAGCTTGGGTCTTTGACACCTGCAGTTAGCATCATAAATGGCAAAAAAATCCTATGAAAATATAGATAACATCATTTAAACACAGATTGGACTTTGTGTGAACCCTTCCCATCTAATTGGAAAGAAATACAAAATGAGCTTCATAACAAAAGAATATTGAATACCAAGTAAATAACCAATTGCATTTCTTCTGCGTGCTGTCCAAAAGACTCTGGGCTGATATTTTAACATCATGCCACAGTTTCATTGACTGCAGAACTAGCTTATGTATTCATCAGGAAGCATCTTAGTCTGGAATTGTTCTGGCTGGAAAGTAGGATTTACTCTGCTCACTACACACTTTTACAATATGTTAATCTACAATTATTTGGGTATAACAATGTGAATAATCACAGCTCTACAGTAAAATGCTATCTAGCAGCTTTATTTTGCCCTTGGAGCTATATGTGTAAATCTTACTGGTAGAAATACAGTTTCTTTTTATAGACCCTGGGATAAAGTTTGGTTAATTATATTTCCTTCTTACCCAAGGTATAAATATTCCTGCAGGGGTTTTTGGCTGCCCATGTTTTGTGGTAATACAGCTGACACAGAAGCTGAGTGCTGATCCCTGTGCCAGCCTCTCAGGAGTGATGCTGGTGTATAAGGAGTTGTTGCTTCTCTGACCAGCACCAGTATTCTTTTGTTTCTCTTGGGTAGCAGAAAACAGGTGGAGTTTATTGTACTCTGAAAAACCTGATTCTGATCCAGAAGATAACCTTGGAGAAGGAGAAAACACTTCATGTTTTTCATTCTTCTTTTTTCTGTGTTAAGACCTAGTGCAACTTTCATTGATTTAACAAGTCCTGTTGCATTGCTTATGATGGGAAGAATATCAAGCTTTGGCCTTTCTACTGAGATCAAGCAGAAGTATAATTTAAGGGTGACTGTGGCAATGTGAGGTGCTTATGATCTGCTGACATTTCAGAAAAGCACAAAAAACATAACAGTAGTCATTGTTAGGGCCAGCATCTTATCTTTGACACTAACCAGTGCTGGGGGAGAGTGTGGAGGCAGATGGGGCTACTTCACAGGGTTCTCTCTGATATTAAAGGAGAAACTCAGTGACACAGAACACAGAGAGCCAAAAGAGTAACTACTTTCAGTCTCTCATCTGCTAGTTTCAGTTGGAAATAGCAGAACACATGAGAGCTCCATGTTCCATTACCCCCAGCAGTCAGTTCAAAGCCTGAGCCAGGGTAAAATTATGTGCAAGGCATGAATCACATTCCACATTGTGTGAGAGGACTTCACTGAAGAGCTTTAAGATTTAGGAGGAAATTGGATGCAGATTAAACCAACAAACAGAAGCATTCCCTGGGTGCCTAAATCCTTTTCAAATACACCTGACAATGAATTCCTCCTAGTTCATATTTGTGTTTTGTAATGAAATGCTGAAGTCCAGCATTTTTCCCTGAAAAAAACCTTTTCTTTCCTCATGTTTTTAAGCATTCCTAGCTAATTAATAAGCTCCATTAGTAGAAGAGTTAGCTTTTTTAAAAATTAAAGCTAATATCAAGACCTCTCTTGTTTGCTAACTTCTCTGCAATTTTCTTTTCACTGTTAGGACTCAGGATGAGACAGACATAATAAACCTCCTTGTGAGCCACGGAGCCTTTTAGCTGTAGTGAAAGCTGAAGACAAAGAATGTGAGAAACTGGTGTAAGTAAGAAAAACAGGGAGGAGAGAGGAACATAAAGGGTGATGCTTTGACCGTAATGATACTAATCACTTCATCCCTACTTCTCTACTGAGCTGAGCAGGTTGTTGAATTAAGCAAACCCTAAAAGGTCACAGGGGAGAAGCCAGCAATATCTCTTTCTTTGTCTGGAGGACGCAGTTGGAATTTAGATGCCCAGAGCTAGGAAACATTTCCCAGTACCCATAAAACCCTGCCAGCACCTACTTTCAGAAGCCGAGCATCTCCGAGGGCTTTGAACACAAACACTAACGGGTTTGCAAAAGCAAAGAGAGAGGTGGCTACCTGGAACATCTGCCTTGCCCTGCTGTGTGTCACTTCTAAGTCTGTGAGTGGCATGCAAAGTACCCTTCAGGTCAGGACTGGAGTACAATTTACTACATTCTGTCAGGTGGGGAACAGTATGCTTTGCCTGAATTTGAAGCTTACTCACAGTATGGTTTCTGTTTTCTTTATCTGGTGCCTGGGGGATTTAAAGTACACAGGTGATCATGGGAACAGAATACAGGCCTTTTGATTTTCTTCCTGCTGACCGACCCGTCTGTGAGCCTACATTTGCTTTGGTCCTCTGAAGCTTGATTTTATGGCCTCACAGTAGCTCATCTTCTATGGAAGGGATCAAGGATGACTGCATTAGCCAGTCATTACATGCCATGTGTGGCAGTAGGATATTGATTGAAGTCCCTCCTGTTGAAGGGCTAAGTGTACCCAGGTGTCTTTTCTTCTGGATGAAGGGTTTCTGTTACTGTTGAATAACTGAAGTCCATCGTCCTCAAAGTGTGGGGTTTTTGAAAAAGTTGACAGTATGAAAATTGTAATTTTAGGATTTGAATTACTTTGGGTTCAGTGACTTGGGGTATGTCTACATGAACAACTTCACTCAGGAGTCTGTTTTTAGATCGAGTTGCCCAATAAACTCTCATTTTACCATGTTCTGTTCTGTTCTGTATCACAGGGTAACCTCTGAACACAGACTGGTTCCCTTTCTGACAAAATTAAAGTGGTAAAAATATTCAAGCTTTGCCTCTAGTGTGTTGTAGTCATTAGTGGGCATTCTGTTAGAGTTCCTCTGAAATAAATACTTCTGAAACTTGCATAGTGTGGATGTCATTTCTCCAGCAAGATTTGTTTTGCTCTACAGGTATGTTCCTGTTGTGTTGCACAACCTGTAAATACAGACATGGCCTTGTGTTAAGCTTTGGTCCTCTGTTGTTTCACCTCTGTTGAAGAAACCTGGAAAGGAGGAAGGAAATAAATGAATAGATAGCACTGAAGTTGACAAAAGAGAGCTGCTGGCTGACATAGGTAAAGACTTGCTGAAGAGAGAGAAATAGAAAGAGAAATAGGAAAATTATGCCCTCTTTCTATTTGTATTAAATAGATTTTAGGCTCTGTAAAAGCACAAGGTTAAATATAATGTCCACTTCAAAAGGAGAAGTGGTTAAAGCTGGTGAAAAGAGGCCTCATAATGCAGCATTCACAGCTGTGGTTAGGGAACAGGAAACATCCAGCTCTCAAGGACTTTTGATTCATGAGAACACCTGACTGGGTTCTGGGAAAGGCAGTATCCTCCCTATGAACCTCACCGGGAAGAGCTTGGAGCCAGCTGCAACTTTTACAAAAGCAGGCTAGAGAGTTAGCACTGAGCCTAAGTAAGTGTGTAAGTAAATAAATACATAAAGTAACACACACACACTATGCACTCGAGTATACTAGTTAAACAAAAATATGACAAATTAGCCATGTTCTTAAGTAATTATATATATTTACAGCTCTTTTAACTTTATTAAGGTAAAATCGTAAAGGCGGAATATGCCCCCACACCCCAACTTACCTCTCTTAAATGCCATTAGAGAATTTATTTTACACCATTCAGTAGCACTGAAAAAAGCAGTGGCACTACCGAGAGGGAAATCTGTGAGGGCTGTGTCCTGCTAGTGCTAGGATGCTGCCAGGAAGGGAGCTTTTACAGGCAATTTCCAAGGAATCTGGGAGACAGGTAAGCTACCTGAGCTACTGAAGGTGCTAGCACTGGGAATATATTAGTGTCATTACTCCACTACTGTAAGATACAGAAAAGCTCCAGGCACAGAGAGTATAGGCTACGGCTAAGTTACATGGAAATATTCCATAATGCTGTTGTAGGTGCTGATAGCTAAAGCATGCTTGGGGGCTGAAGCTCAAGGATCAGTTATCTGCCCCATTTGGAGGGCTGTGGGATTTTAATGAGATTTACATGGGGCCAGATTGTTTGGTTGCTCTGCCAGGGAGGAAGAACAACAGATACTCTGTCTGTGTTTTCTATTTCAAAAGCACTGGGTTTTTTTCTTGGGAAGAGAAATTTAGGATTCTGGCAAAAATATTAGAGTAGACTGTGTAGTTATGTGTCTTTTCATCTTTGCCATCTTGGTATACTTGGCTTTGTCATATTTCTTTTGTCCTGTGTGTCTGCCACACTTCCTCCCCAAACTTATAGACGTATTTTTGTGAGATACAACTGCATGGGGTGCTTGTGCTATCAGAAATGATTCCTATTTCTGAACAGGCAGCAGTATAGTAGTGTAAAGGAAGAAGAGGTGAAGACAACTGATGTATGTACAGGAATGTATCAATATGGTGTGGCTACGCTTGTAAAAATAAAAAATATAATGAGCAACAATTAAGGTGTTGGTTATCAACACAGGATCTTCATAAGGCAAGATAGTTAAATTCTGAGAAAGGTCACATACCAGACCAAAAAATATAGTCCCAATTGTCTAGTCTCTGAAAAGACCAAGAATAATTATATTATTAAAGAACATCTGCCAGAGGCTTAACAAGTCTGAATGCTTTTTACTTACTCATTAAAGCACCATGAAATCTTAGAGAGTTTAAGAAGAAAAAAACAAACTAATCCTTTGCAAATTAAAGCAGGGAATGCCAGCATGATTAAATTTATACCCTTTAATGCAACAGGTACTTGTAGAACAACAAAAAGTCAGCTCTTTGGGTGTTTGGATGGTGTGGTTCAGCTTCAGGTAAAATTTACTTAACAACTGTAGTACAAAACTGTTTTAATGTGAGTCCTTCTAGACTGCAGGTGCTCTTCACTCACTGTTGGGCTTTTGCAAGTTATTTGACACAGCTGGGCCCACTGAAACTATTCACATGGTATAACTCCATCTCTTAACTTAATCTTTTATCTGCAGCTTCCAATCCACAGCTGCAAGCAGAACTGAATCTGAAGCATCCATGGTGTTTAGACTGAGTGAGAACACCACATTCTCTGACTTTTGAGAGTGACAGACAACATCCTGAACTGCAGAAGCCTTTTATCTAGAGAAAGTCGTTGGTGTCTGAATTGTAATCTTCCATGAGAGCAGATCTACAGAGATAATAAGGTGCGTTTGGCACTTTATCAATATTGGCCAAAAAGGAAGAAATTAAATGTGTTTTCTAGCTGTAAAAGTGTAGACTGCTACCCAGTGAATTAAAAGTTCTGCTAGTATGGGGTGCAAAATGAATTGTCCTCATAAGCAGTTCTGGATGAGTGACAATTGACAATAGTAATAAATTCTTTTTTTTTTTTTT
>VXAY01002306.1:95689-110282 GCA_013399855.1 Oxyruncus cristatus
TTTTTTTTTGCCACACACAAACATGACCAGAAATAATTTTAACAGAAGTGTTCAGGGAAGGAATTTTCTGAGCCTTGGCTTATGTTCTGAGAAATCCACTGTTTTTCCTCCCAGTAAGAAATAATTGAGTCAATCTTGTCTCTGCACCTTATATTAATTCAAAAATAGTTCAAAATTGGAGCCCAATAAGTGATTTCAATTTTTCATTTGCTTCAGGTTAATCTGCAAAATATCAGAGGATAAAAGTTTTAAAAACCCTTAAATTAGGCATTTGGTAAAGTATGAGTACTGGATTTTTGATTATTTTGGTTTCTTTTCCTCCGTGCCTCGCAGTTCTGATGCTTCGTGCTTTAAAGAGCACTGTCAGAACCAGGATTGGGCTTGGGCAGGCATGACTGTTGTGACTCTGCTAGGTCGAGTTTGGTACTGGAGTTTAGCCCCAGTGGCACTTGTCTGTGTGTGAGAGGTTCACTCCTGATCTCCCCGCTTAGTACTCATGCTTCCATGTTGAAAAATATCTGTATTTGTATGGACTCAAAAAACCAAACTATTTTTTTCTCATTTTCCTCTTTGAGCCTCACGTCAGCCTCAGCTGAAGTCAAGGAATAATATGTATTAGTCCATTGTTGCAGCTGAATCAGCAGGGGGAATATATTTAGGTTCCGGGGTGTGTTGGAATAGTGAATTTATATTTCTTTGTTGACAGAATGGCAAATGAAAGGATACGGAGAAGATGAAATTTAGAACTTATAGCAATGTTAATGTAGGTTTGGTTTGAGAAACTAAGCTATCTGAATGCTCCTTCGAGTGCCATAATTAATAGCAGCTTACATTTATATGGCACTTTTCATCCTGAAGCACTTTCCTGCATGCATGTGATACGTGCAGGAATCATTATCCATCTTTGGAATGAAGAGGTGATTGAGGGCCTTCCTGGAGTGCAGAGAAGTGGAGATATTTTCATCCCCTAATTCCAGTTCTAATAAAAAAGGCTGTGACATTTTTTTTTAACTTAAAGGGAGTGCTTTAGAGAACCTGGTGCTTGCTGGGGACTCAAATTGGAAGGTTTCTGTTAATGTTTATTTTCTTGCTTTATGTTTAGGTAAGTCTGCAGGGGGGAAATCTCATCCACATAGCAATGCACGATACAGACTTCTCAGAGGACAAGGGGCTGGGTAAATACTGCAGTAGACATTCAGGCTTACCTTTTCATAGAAACTCAGCTCATTGGGTCAGAGAAAATGGACATGTGCTAACAAAACTGGCAAACCTAACAGGAAAAAGAGGGGAGGAAAGCAAAATTTACTATGCCAGAAAGTCATATCAAGTGTTAAGGACAGAGAGCTCTCACATCACTAGAAAACTTTACTAGCACGTAAGACTCAGTGGTTAAACTATAAGAAAACACGGATGAAAGGACATCTGTGTTACTGAGTCTTACTGTCTCTTCTAACAGACAGCAGTGGGTAAGGTATTAAGCCTGTAAAGGTCTAGTTTTTCCTCCAATCTTCCTTGTATGCAACAAGAAACAATGAAGTTTTTATCACCATAAATTAGGTAGATTCTCAGCAGGGAAGTGTAATCCTGAAAATCAGGCACAGGAAGAAAGGAGGAGAGGGAAAAAGAGACATTCTAGCTCCCTTGCTAGGGTTCAGCAGTGGCATGGAACATACTGGGTGAAATTCTCAGATGACTCTGTTGGTTGGCACTCACATTTATTCGTTGCTAGTTTCAATTATGATCAGATTTAAGGTCAGATTTACTTCAGGAGCAGTTTCTGCCATTTACCAAGACTACAAGGGTATTATACAAGACCGTCAGTGAAACAGTGTTCTGGCAGCATGCCTGCATATCCCACCTCTTTCAGAAATAATCCTAAACCAGGCTCCCCCAAAAAGGCATGAAAAAGAACATGTGTTCTGTGACTTTCCACAGAACATTCCGAGTTGGAAGGGACCCACAAGGATCACTGAGCCCCACTCTAAAGTGAATGGCCTGTACAGGGGTCAAACCCACAACCTTGGTGTTATTAGCACCATGCTCCAACCAAGTGAGCTAATCACAAGAATCAAGACCTTTTAAATGTTCTCAGATAAACATTTTCACAAGTAACTATGAGTATAAACTTTACATATACCAAGATATAATCTCAAGAATTCACAGAGCTATATGAATACTCTGATTCTTAAAAGGTGACAACACAGTCTCACAGACCTGTTCTACTTCTTTTTTCTGGGATCAGGAAAAACATAAAGCAATGCAGACAGTTTCCAGGAGAATTATGACAGGGAACAATAGCTTTAAATTTTATTGTGGCAAAAATCCCTGCCTCCACCTTGTAATTGCTGAAGTTTTAGCCTGTTCTTCTTTCACCTTGACATGTGCCTTCACTGTGCTGATAAGGTAACTAGTGAACTTTCAGTTGTCTGTAACCTTCTGATAGATTTTTTTTCATTATAAAGTTTCAGGATTATTTATCTCTTTTTCACTTTTAAGCTTTGTGTTGATGATTGTTGTATTCCTTCTGAAGCAGTCTTTGGCAGCCTTCTTGAAGTTTGGCAGTCTTTTAAAAAAAAAAAAAAATCTGAAAACCAAATGAGTTTGTTCTTCAGGCATTTTTTATTCCTCCCTCTCCTGGGTGTTGTTTAATTACATTATTCATCTTAGTACGAGTCATAACATAAGATCTCTGATGTTTTAGGAGTAAACAACAATGAAGAGATAAGTGTCTCATGCATGCACAGAACAATGTATGTGTTAATCTGTAGCTATTTTATCATTTGGGAGCAGAAATACCTGGAAGTGTGATCATAATGAAGATCAAGTTGGGAGAGTTTCCCTGTGCTGCAGAAATCACGACATATAGAATATATATGAAGACTGATCCTTTAAAATTGCCATAAATTTCATTGCATTCAGGGAAGATAATGGCATCATAGAGTTGGGCTGGATTCGGCGCTGGAAGAGATAGGGATCTTATCACTGGAGCCTGAATGGTTTTATTTGAACCCATTTATCATTCTCATTAAAATCACTGTAATGAGAAAAAAGATCTATTCTATTTATAATCTCTCGTGCCAGTCTGTAGCACGCAACCTGTTAGAAAGAAAGCAGCAAAGCCCAATTTTGCATCTGTTTTCACTGTTGCTTGTTTGCTGAAAGGGAGATGGGAAGAGCGGTTGGGGTGCTGTGGTCTCCCCGTGTGTTCCAGATCTGTGTGCAGCACAGTTCATCCATCCCAAATGGGTGGCTTTAGCACTTCGGGGGGGTGAAATGGTGGGGCTTGGATTGATAACTGACCAAAGGATCATGGAATCATTAAGGCTGGAAAGATCTCCAAGATCATCAAGTTGTAACCTGTCTTCCTTCCTATTGCTTATTCTAAGGGTGTTGTGCTGCTGGGAAAAGTGTGAAGTAGAGAGCCCTGGAAGGTGAAATCTCTGCTTTACAGAAAAAGGCCATGGATTCTGCAGGGGGAGTGTAAAGTTTCAAACTGTATCCACTCGGGGACGAGTCACTTACACAGCATGGTCTGAATAGCTTTATTTCCTATTCAAATATGTTCAGCTTCAGCATAACCAGTGAATGTAGGTCACGTTGTCGGACTGAGGGACTGTGCTCAAGACAGTGTTGCCTCTGGAAAAGATTTTCAGGTCATACTAGGTAATCAGCCCACCAAGAATTCCCCCGTGAAGCTCCAACATGCGTTGAGAAGATTTATGAAGGAAGGACTTTCCTTTGGGAATTGGGAAATTATATTACTTGTGTGCATGCCATTAGTGAAATTGCCATTGCTCACATTTTTAAATGAGTTTATAAACTTAAAAAAGCTCCTGTAAGACCTTATTCAAAAACTGGTGGCTTTTTTAGTGGTTTGTGATCTTCACTGAATCAGTGATCTGTTATAGAGCATACATTCCTTCATAATCTATGAATTAGCAGAAGGCACAGTGGATTTCTTGTTATGCAGGAACGCAGATTATCTGAGTTTTAGTAGGTGGTCCCTCTTGTCTTCAAAATGTCTCTCATTAAATTTATAGTCTCTGCAAGGACCAGTTGTAGGCACAAGATGATCTAATGTCCTTATATAAAATCAGTGCTGGTGTGAAGAACTGGTGTGAAATCTTTGTGCATGAAAAGGAAACCCACCTATTTAAAATGCAATGGAGATGGACCAGTGCCTTTTCATGTCAGCCCTGGATAACTCTCTGACTGTATGTGTCCCAGAACTCTTGAAGGAATGTTTTCCCGTTAGGTGCTCAGAGCACTTGGGGAAGCTGGCACAGAATGCTGTACGTGTCATAAAGACAAATAGACTGGAACACAAGATTATACTATTTTTGGCCCATGAGTAGTAATAATAATAACAGTAGGAACACGAAACACATGGCTTCAAGTCATCCCAGATAAAAAAATTTAAGCCAGTTGCATATTTGTTGAAGAAAACTTTGTCCAGTTTAGGGGAGTTTCCAGTTCTTGAGATATCATCTTTCCTGGGGAATGGCTCAGAAGTCAGTATACACCCTTCGATGTACCTTGAGTTACCTTGTGTCTTCTGACGGTGTGCATTTCAGTGTCAATAAAATGTTTGTTGCTTTGCTGGGGAAGAGATCTGCAAGAGATGATTACCTGTCTGATTTCATCCAGATGTAACGCAAATATTTATTCAAAATACTGTGAGCGAGTGTACAGAAAATATTTTTCCTTGCACGTTTACAATTTTGAAGATGTAGTCTGCTGCAATTCGTCGAAAAAAGATTCATGTGTGTGCATATAAGTGAAGGAGAAATCTTGCTGGTACCATGGCAACAATCTCTTTATTTCGTAGAGTAAAATCTTGTAGCTTTCTTCATTGTGGTAGAGTAATTTGGCCTCTCTTTTTTTTTCCTCTCCCGTGAGAACAGCAGCTTCTTCACCTGCTTTTTGCCCTCTTTCTCAGTGAACATCTCAGTTTCTTTCGTGTACATCATGTATCCCTGGACACTTTGAAAGGCTAATTTAAGAGGGAGACTTCACTGAGAAGTGTTCAAAAACTAAAGCATTGAATTCCATCTGCCTTATATACATCAATCTTGCTTCTTTGAGAAGAATTTAAGAAAATTAATGTATCAAACTATACAGAACAAAAGCAGAGGAGAGACAAAGGCTAAACTTAGCTCTAGGTTTCTGGAAATCAAGGGTCAAGTGAAAAGGGAACAATTTTATAGTGTATGATGTTCCTGTCGTGTAAAATAATCTGCTTATTAGATAGTTGATCTAGAAATAGATTTATTACTCATGGAAAAAAAACAAATTTCAGCTGTAAAAAATGTGGGACAGGCATAAAATCTGGCCATAATACCAATAATTTCAAAGGCCTGTGGGAATAAAAATTCTCATAGAAAATAAACAGTGGTTAGTTGCTATTCCAGCTTTCTAAAAATTTCCCTAGAATTCACCTTTTCAAAGAATTTATATCTGAATTTTGTAACACTAAGGAAGTTTAGTAATGGCTCAAAGTGGAAGTTTTCTGACAAGAATATATCCCTCCCTCCAATTATAGGCATATTACATAATGCCATTGTAATTTTTTTCTGTTTATGCACAACTGCCTGTTCTTCAAATGGATTAACTGGGCTCCTAATTTACAGTTATTCCTACCCTTGCTCATTTGCAGGTTTGCAATCTGAATTTGAGCCAAAAAAGGCCGGGAGTGGCCGTGTGCCTTTTGATATGACTTCAGCTGCTGTGTGTACATGTTGCGTGCCTGGTTATATAATTTCTTGGATTGAATTTCTGAATGCGGTGCTGGTTTTAGTTTTGAATATAATTAACTTCTCCACTATGTTTGGGGCACTTGGTGAGTTGACAGCACAGAGATAGGACAGGATGGTGGAAAAAGATCTTGTGGTTTTGCTAGGAGAGGCTTATGCAGAATTAATTTAGACTGTGTAAGTGAAAGGCTAATCTGACTCCATCAGGGAGTCTTGTAAACCTTCAAATTTCTTAAAATATCCTCTTATTCTTGCCAGTAGATTTGAAGTGGGAGAGAACGAGTGTAACATAGAGATCAGCCTGTAAAGTAAATGTGGGGAGAAAGCCATTAAGAATGGATGAATCGCAGAAAGCAGATGCTGAGAAATCAGCCAGCCCCATAAAAATTTTCACAGTTTAAAATGAATCCTGCCTGGTGAAAGAAAAAAAAAATAAAATAGTATTTCCCCTCTGCACATTACAAACTGCAGGCATGTCTAAATTATGTGCATTTCTTTAAGTGAGGACCTTTAAAATTTGCTCAGGATTATAATCCAGTCCATCTGTACCTCATGGCTGAAGCAGGCACACAAATTTCAGAGCCACTGCAGTCCTGGGCAGAGAAAAGGTTGCACCGCTGAGACACCCAGGAAGCTTTACACTCTGAGAGTTAAAAAAAAAAAAAAAAAGTTTTATAACTCTAGTTAAAAACCCTGCTCCAAAAAGGTCATTATTTATGGTGAAAGTCACCCCTGATGCACCACTGAAGCCCCAATGCGAGGCTTTAATGGGATTCAAGTTGTTGTATAGGCCTTGTGAATTTTCTGGTAAACATATTGAGCATCTGCTGCACAAATGCAGTGTCGGAGGAGGAACCAAAATGATTGAACTGAAGAAAATATTGCATTCTCAGCTATTGTTCCTGATTTTCAAGTGCGGCCTTATACAAATAAGATAACAGCCAGATATTGGCTTGAGGCCATTACCAATAATGTCTTTGTCAAAGAATATATGTATCATATTATGATGAAATATGCTCATTTTCATTTCCAAATATTAATTTCTTCCCATACATCATTGAATTTAGGAAATAATGCTCTAAGTCAGCACCAAAATGTCTGTGCAAATGATAATGCAGTATTCCTCCATTTGTAAATTACTCTATTTGGATTAAGACCTGTGTTTTCCAATTGCTTGTGACAACACACTGATATATTGAATGCCTCCTGGTTAACAAAGTATTTAAAAATGTAGTGATTATATATATTTAGTAATTATATATATTTAGTAATTTTTTCTACTGCATCATGCTTTATCTTGATTAAATTTAATTATCTTGAATTGTGGCTGTTACGCAGAGTATATCCTGTGACAGTAATTTGCAGACAATGTCTGGAGTACAGGCTGAACATTGACTTTGTAGCTTCTTTCACCATGACCTGTCCATGTTGCTTTATTTCAGGAAACAGAACTTTTTTTTTTATTGTCCCTCAAAAGAAGTAGTGATTTTCATCTGTTGATATAGTTGTTGGAGAATTTTTCCCAAAATTTGGCACTAGTAATTAATTTTTGCCACTTCCAGCAGAAAGTTAGATGCTACTCAGTGGTTAATTTTTGGGAACGATGATTGTAACGAGCTATTTCAGCTTGTCTGCAGACATTTAAGTCAAGTTAATCAGGGCAAAATTTATGTCTTCTGTTGCTGGGTACCTAACAAAGACTTGTAGGATTCACAGATTTTTGGAGATAATAAGAACAGCCACTTGCTTACAGTGGCTAAAGCTGTGTCAGTAGGTGATGCTGACCGTACGCAGCAGCAGCTCTGCAATGGAGCAGCTGATGTCCATGTTCTATGAGTTTCAGGAGGTTTTACTTCACAGTAGCCTGATCCTGGGTCCTGTGGAAGGGATGCATGTGGGTGGTTTGGAGTTTGCTAGGTGTCCTCCTGGAGAACGCCTCTGGATTTGTTTCCACCTGAGGGAGGACCGAATTGTGCAGTTCCAAAACCACAGTGCTGTGAGAAGGAAAGAGCAGTAAACAGGAATGTTTAACAGGTTGACATGAAATCTGCTCTCCTGATGGACGCTAAAATGCTAATGCAGAGCTGCCCTTTGTGTTATGTGTTTCTCACCGATGGAAAGGGTCTCAGTCAGTGCAGTGTACTGCTAGCACAGAAAAAGCTGCTGTCTCTTTAGGTTTAGGAGTGGAGGCTTTTATTTTGGTGCTCAAGGTCTCCTTTGCCTAAGGTTGTTACCTTATGCAGATAGTATTTTCATCAGGCCAAATGGTAGAGTTAGAAAGCAGACATATTTTGGGGCGCATAGTCCTTTATCAGGTCGTATTTGGCGCTGTGAGTATTCAGCTGTAGGGACCAAGTTTTTTGGTAAGTACCATGAACTGGTAGTTTTCATTGCCTAAAGTGAAGCTGTTGGTGTCAATTATTGCTAAACAGTTCTGCAAAAGCACTTCAGGTTGTATCCAAGGCATGAGGGAAGCAATTTGAAGATTTGGGTCTAAACCCCTTGATACAGAAGTGCTACCCACAAAAAAGGAATTTCAATAAGCAAAAGACTGTAATTTTGAGCAGCACATTTGTGTCTTCAGAAAGCATGAGTAGTCCAGAATTTGGGGGTTTTTATTGTTAATAGTAAATCATTGCATCACACATTTACCAAATCACCATAATTTCAATGAGTGATGAACCTAGTTTAGTGCATCTTTCACCAACAAAGTAAATCTGGAGCCTTCTTAATCGGCAAAACAACCAGGGATGTTTTGAATAGATGATTATGGTATATCAGTGCACTCTCCCAACCAACCAATGAAAACAAATGTGATGCTGCATATATTAAAAAAAACCAAAAAACCAACACAAGCACATGACTAGCGTTTGCAAGCAATCCCACTCAAGGAAACACCAAGAAATCACAAGTCTTAGTTTTCCTATGTAGCTGAAATTAGTTGTGCCAGATTCATAAAACTGAATTTTGGTTTTGAGTTACCATAAGCTTAGTGGGGTAAAAAGAAAAAGAGCGTATAAAGTAAAAATAATATAAAGACTGAAAACGGGGAGGGGGGATAAGGAAGTTGCATGTGGATATAAAAGAGAATTCAGGGAACCATGTGTGATAATGAGTTAAAATTTAGCTGATGTTAATAATGAAACAGAAGGCTACTGAGAAATTTGACTTGCTCATTTCCAGTACAATTAAATTAGGGAAGGAATAAGAAGTAGCAGAGGAAAAAAAAGCACTTGAATAAAATAATCTGGTAAAATGTGTGGGTGAATTAGAGAATACTCTTGTGTCAACATTAGAAAAAGTTGTCTGGAGGTATAAAATGAGCATGGTAGGGTTCAGGTGAAGTATGCTGAAAGGCTTTGAAATCTCCTGTGTGGTTTGTTGAGGTGAATAGAAAACTACTCAAGTACAAAAAGCAGTTTGGACTAAATGTGTGACAAAAATACAGATCAGATAGAAAAAATTTTGTCAGCTGAAAATCTATAGTGGTAATTGACCTGGAGAGATGAGCTTCCTGTAAACATTGGTTCTCTTGGCAAAGTTTGACTTTTTTTGATCAATAACTAAACATTGTCTATACAGATAGAAGGCTTTAAATATTTTTTCAGCTAAGTAGTTCTAGTCAAAATTATAACTATTGTATTTCAAGCTTCATTCAGGTTGTCTTAAACTGACAGTTTTGGATTTGAATGTATTTCTATTTCAGTAATCTCTGAAAACTCCAAAATATTTAAGTGTACAATCCACAGTATTTCAGTGGAACACTTCCAGTGTTCACAGTTCCTAATAGACATTGTCATATTCTACTTATGTAAACCTTCTAAAAAATTTATTGTTTACTTTATGATACAGTTCTTAATATGGAGAAGAGCAGAGGCATTTATCCAGATGTTATCAGTCTCATATTTTTTTAATTTCAGATTTCTATAATATCTATTTAAATAATAGACAAGATATATTAAAAAAGAGTTTTCCTTTTTTTCTATATTACTATTTAAATTATAGTGTCATGTTTTATATTATTCATTATAAAGACGTGTGAAAAAGATACCACCTTGTCTTGAGAGCTTGTATATTGGTATTTATTTCTGGGTTCAGTAAATGCTACTACATTATCAACTTTGGTGCATGCCATTCCCCATGAGAAAATATATAATACCTTTTATTGCTGTGAGACACTCAGAGTGCTCCAAAGAAGATGCATTGTGTCAATGTGTAGTATTTTTATTACTTAAAGTGTAGGAAAATTTATATCAAAAGAAAATCTTAACTATTTCTTTGATGTTACTGTATACTAATATTCACAAACAGTACAGCACAAGATCTTTTTTACCCAAAGCAGAACAGAAATTAAATAAAGCAACAGCAAGGCTTGAAAACAATCAGAGAACTCTAATTATTGTTTTTTTTCTTTTAATTGTATTCTTAGCCATGTCAAGCTAAGGGAAATGCCAAGAACAAGGCCAAGAGAGTTCTGTGTATCTTTAATGACCACAGGCTCCACTAAATTAAATAGGAGCATTGTATGGAGCTAGGGGGAGATAAGGATCTAATTACTTTTGGCAATGTGCTCATATCAGCAAAAGGAAATATGAATGCAAAGATAAGATACATAAAACGCTGAAGTTGATAGAATGTTGTGATCCCTTTGGGCAGCCCTGATGTTACTTTTATTTGTGGTGGCTCTCTGATCCTAGAGCTAGCTCCACCAAAGTAAAGAAGTACATTTGTCTTGTCCGTGGCAGTCCTGCTGCCTGAGTGTTGGAAATCCTGATTTGCTTTTCTTCCTTGTACCTCTCCGTAAGCAAAACAGTAACTAAGGGTGAATATTTTAAAGTTTAGGCACAAATTGCTGCCAAATAAGGATAAAAGAAGCAATGGAAGCTGGTTTTGTCCCTTGAGCACTTGTAAACTTTTGACACTTTACAGCCATGTAGCTGCAGCTGTGAAGGAATGATGGGAAGAGAAGCAGGCCAGGTGGAATCTGGGCCAGATGTGGAATATGGCTCCCAACATTTTCAAGAAAACCTCTGTGATAATGGAGTTTTCTCAAATGCTGGAGGAGAAAATGAAAGAAAAGGTAAAACTTGTGCTTCCTGGAATCACCTATTCCGAGTCCAGATCTTGCAGAATTTATGCTAGGGAAGGAAAAAACATCTGCACGTGAAAAACAGAAAAGACTCTCTGTTTGTGTGTGTCCCTTTTCGTTTTCATTGTTTTCCCTATATTGTTATTGTGAAATATAATAGTGAGTAAGCTCAGTGGTATCAATAGCCATGGAAACAATTTTGGAATTAGACAGCTTGCTCAAAGCTGGGTTTTTTAAAATGGAAAAATAATTCTAAAAATCGTGTACTGATCAGAGGATGGAAGCCTATGCATAAGTTATGTGAATTGCACAGTCAAAGCCAAGAATTTCTCATGAAATATTGATGAATCATGAGTAAAATGGAGAAAATAGCAGAATATAGACACATGCTGGTAGTCCTTGCAACATTACAATTGTGTATGTCCTGAAATTTTGCCTGTCTTACTGGCCTGTATTTAGCCAAAGCACATCATGTTGTACCAGAGAACTGTTCCTTATGGAAGTTTCACCTTCTCACACCAGAGCTGATCTTATTCCAATATCCTCTGAAACTTGATGTTTCAATCTTTGGATTTTCTTTTTAGCAGCCTGAAACACAGTGCCAAGAGTATTTAGTTTTATCCACCACCATGCAGCATCCTACTCCTACTCAAACTTTTACAACATATGGTCTTTAAGAGAGTAAATTTCCCCTCCATTTTTTTTTTTTTAGCAACAGTCTCACTACTGTCCAATTGTCAATGCTGAAATGCTTAGTGCCCATGCTTCGAGTCAATTTAAGCCATTCCAAATTTTATTGTCCTCCTGTTTTGTATTGACTGTTTCTAATTCTTCCATAAGTGCATTTCAAGATCAGTGTAACAGTTTGTCAATGCCATATTACATACCAGGTAGCTGGAGGACACTGAAGTGTATAAAGCTTGTATTTTACAAGTGTTCTTTTATTGCTTTAGCTTCAATGGATTGCAATGACTTTCACTTCAGTTCTTTGAATAGTTTGGTAACCTAAACTGAAAGCTGTCCTTTAAACTCTGATCTCTCTTGGTGAGGAAAAATATCACAGAATTACAGCATGTGCTGAGTTGGAAGGGATCCACAAGGATCATCCCCAAGAGTCACATCACGTGCCTGAGAGTATCATCCAGATGCTTCTTGAGCTCTGTCAGCCTTGGTGCTGTGACCACTGCCCTGGGGAGCCTGTTTGGGGCCCAACCACCCTCTGTGGGAAGAATCTCTTTCTAGTATCCAGCCTAAACCTCCTCTGACACAACTCCAGACCTTTTCCTTGAGTCCTGTCCCTGGTGACCACAGAGCAGAGCTCAGTGCCTGCCCCTCATGAGCAAGTTGTAACTGCAATGAGGTCTCCCCTCAGCCTCCTCTTCTCCACACTGAGCAGACTAAGTATGATAAACTCAAGAATCTGGAACCCCTTCCCTGAGAGCTGCATACTAAGTTAACACGTGTGGTATGGAAATCTCCAATTAAAAGTTAAAGGAATTGTGACTGGCATGGAGAAATTATTTAGCGAGGTATGTACACGAAAACTGAGTTTGCTTGACTGAGAAAGCTGGGGAAAAAAAAAAAGGAAGAGGGAAAAGAGGATGAGTTCTTGGATTCATAGTACCCCCAGCTTGTGCTTCCGTTGAGGGCAGGAACGGGAGCCCTTCCTGGGTACATGTGGGCTTAAGCCTGTTTGGCCTTACCTTGCCAGTCTCTCCTTTCTGGCAGTATGGATCATGTTTGACTGTCATACCTGATACCACAAATCACAGTAACTGCATGCTTCTTTTATGTCCTTGCTTAGAATATTCTCTGTGGAACTAGAAGATGCCACAACTCATAATAATGGAGCAAACCAATATTGCAGAGATCAAGAAAACTGTTTATTTAGCATTTCTAAAAATCATATTGATTATTATATTGCATCATGCATGTAATCCAAATATGGATCCAAGTATGGATCCAAATATGGCCTGAGGAATGGAAACAAGCTGGCTAAGGAGAAATTATTACAAATGTCAAAGTGCTTTAGAAACAGTCTTCAGTGAATGGAAAAATCTCCAAAAGGCTGTTAGGCTTTTTTTTTTTTTTTTTTCCCCTCTCCTAGTCGCTTACCCTTGTGCAGTGGACTTGCATTGACACTGGGGAAATGAAAGATGAATCAAATGCATTTTCTGTCTTTTCATCAAAGCAGTCCTTTGTGGGGGTCTTCCTTAAACCACTTGCAAGTTGCATCTTCAGGCAATGAATTCATGCCAGTAATATTTCAGTGAGTGCCAAGCTGAGCATAACAGGGTTATTCTGGAACATGATTAAGGACTTTCCTTGATTTCCCTTGTCTTTAACTTCACTGGAATACTGGAAAAATACCAAACCCAAAAGCCGATATGGAGCTGACAAAGTAATGAGTCACCATTTCCAAGTCTATCAAATTTAAAGAATTAAGAGTAACTGCCTGATTCCCTCTTCTAGAGAAAATGCAGCATTCAGAATGACAGTAAGTCAAGATGGAAATTTGGAGAAGATATCTGTTTAAATGAATCTGTTCTGTAGGAGGGGGACATGAGGACATTGGTAATCTTCTTTCCGTGTAACAGCCTGAAAAATGTCATGATGCTTCATGTTAGCTGGCAGATGAGACAACCATGTTACCCTGTTTACCTGTGCTAGTACAGAATGTGCAGTAGCACAGCACATTTGAGTACATCTTACAGAATATGACCTGAATATTTACTTGATTTAAGAAGACTGGCAACGAATAGCTATATTTAGGACATTTATTTGGAATGGTGGAGAGTAAAGACATATACAGCATTTAACTCAGGCTTTTTTGAATATTCACCACTAGGCAGTAGGTGCTTGCTTTTATTTGCTTTGTGTCTGTGAACTTTCACAAACCTGGGTTTTATTTATTATATGTACTGGAGAGCTTCTGTAAATCTTTGAAGCTGTGGTTTATTGATATACTACAGGTTCAAGTACTTGTTGCAAATAATACAAATTCATGATTAATACATTTTTTAATCCCTGAAGTAAGTCTCTTCTAGAAGTTACGTACTCTGACCCCCAAAAGATCTCATGCCTCTCGATCCTCGTAGCTTTGAACTTACAGCTCACAGAGAACAACATTCTAGTATTACACTGCAGTCATGTTTCTGTCCTGGCCAAGACCACACAGATGTACCTTGAAGCAGTTGAGGCCAATCTCCAGAGTCAAGTGGCCCAAATCTGTGTCCTTACCTTACCTTGTGTCATGTGTTCAGCCCATCCAGAAGTGGAGAGTGCTCAGCTGTCAGCAAGCTGCGCTTTTAGCTCTGCAGTAGATTTGGTAACTGTGATGGTTAGCCTTTGTGCTTTTTGCACAGTGTTATCAACCCATAAATTTTACTAATTGGTAGGAAGAGTTTGCACAGACAAAACAGATCGCCTTGAAATGGGGTAATACTAAGATTTCTTGCTACACTACAGAACTAAGGGAAATACTTACATATATATATATATACAGTTCTAACTATTTTCTTATAATAACACACTTATATATGTACAAATGCCACCCCTCCTCTCTTCCTCAAAAGCAGTCCAGAGGAAGAAAGAGAAGGGAGGGGAAAAAAAAGTCTTTAAGGTAACAGTTCTAAACTCCTGCAGCTTGAAGATACTTCTCTCTTTCTCTCCATTGGAATGTAGGAGAATATACCTCCCACCTCAAGCTGTTTGTCCATAGTCGCTGAGGATATAATCATGTCGTCACTAC
>VXAY01002306.1:110730-162991 GCA_013399855.1 Oxyruncus cristatus
TCATTTCCACAGGTGGCAGGGGTTTAGTTTTAAAGTCTTTTCCCCTGCTGGAGGGAGAGAAGCGGGGGGGCTCTCCCATGCTTCTGCACTCCCTCCTTTTCCACTGACCTTGGCAGTTACATCGTTATCTCTTGCTTTCTGCCGCTCCTCTCAGGGCTGGAACTCTTTCTGTCTCAGCCAAGCAGTTTTTCTCTGGAGTTTCTTCTCCACTCTGCTACATGCTTCGGCCAAAAGATTCAATGCCATGCCTGGCCCCGGCCCAAGGCCAGGGACGGAGGGAGCCTGGCCCCCCACCCGGGGAGGCCTCGCTACCTCACTTACATCATGACTCCGAATTTCTTTCTGCGCCACACGCAACTACAACAACGACAACAACCCTTCTTTTCCGGTTTGTGTTAAATATGGAATTCGGAGAGACGTCACAGTGGTCCTCTAATTGGCTACCTAGCCGGAATTTCACTTGGAACTAACCATCTTCTACCCTAAAACTGAGAGGGATGGGCTAAACCATGACAGTAACGCGTCTTAAAGATCAAATGTATCTGAAATAATTATAAAAATAAAGAAAAAAAGTATTCTGAAGTGCTGATAGCATAGGTTCAGCTGGTGTGATGTTGGGCCAATTGCAAGCAGTTAAATTCCGGTTGTGTGAAAAACAAAAATGGCCATTGGCTCGAGTAGCTGGTGCCTCAGCAAAGCATGAGCAGGAGATAAAACTGCTCAGGACTGGAGTTCTTACTGCTTGTACCCTCATGACACTGCTGACAATTGTCTAATGTTGGCCCAGTTGGAAAGTGAAAGACTTTAATTGACTGATACATGGAAAGACCTGAATAAGGTTTTGTTTGTTTGAAGGCATAGACCAGCAACATCATGATTTCTGCAATAATGCAAGGAATTTCAATTTAAATCTAACCATCTTTCTCATCTTTATCCATATCAATTTTTGCATGCAAATGTATTTTGAGGAGGGACAGACTTGACGATATTCCAACATGACTTCAGAACAGAGGAACCTACAAGCAAACATATACTAACAATGCCAGGGCTTTTTGGTTCTCTGAGAAATTAATCATGCTTTTATGCTACCTACTGTGTAGGGGTTTGAAAAACACTCTGATTTATTTCAAAAGCTACATTTACCTTTGGAACAGCAATGCAATATCTCAAACCCTTCTTTGTGTTCCTTTCTCTGTAATTTAGACCCTAGAAATACTTCATACTTGACCATGCTTTCAGAAGGCTCACCAGTGATCCTTTGCAAGTTTTATGTTGATGTAGGATGCCATGATCATATTTTTTTAAGGGAAGTAGCTCAAAGACAATTGTAAAATCAGCTTCCCACTAGGTGGCAAAGAGAGACAGTGATTTGCAATGTTTTTCTGCACATGGGAATATGAGGGTGAGAAGCAGCCAGCTATAGAACCAGGTTTACAAAAATGCATTGTGGTTTACTGGCCTAGCCTTTTGGAGTGAGGCTGAGTTTAAATAAGTGTGATTCTGGAAGACTGGCAGGAGCAGGTTTGATTAAGGCAGTTGAGACCGGGGGAAAAAAACTATCTGCATTTAAGGAGAACGATCTAATCTCAGTTTGTCCATTTTAACAACCTGCTTGAAAGGTGTGTGCTTCTCCAATTTATTTCTTACAAATACCAGTATCCAGTGTAGCAGACCATGATGCTGTGGTCAGTTCAGCTAAATTGCTGAAGCAGGAAGCTTTTTAAAAAGCAATACATTTAATGAAGAAATTTCCACTAGCCGCAGTATAGGACATTAGAAGTATGGGCTATTTCTACTGCAGTTACTAGAGTTATCATAGTAATCCATTGCTGCAGGTAAACCTATGCACAATCCATGCATTTACAGCCCACACCTGCAAGGGGCTTCCTAGGTCTTGCAAGGTTATACCCCAAAAATGTGAAGCAGAAGCTTTCATAATGAAAAGTGTTCAGGATTTTGGGAGCTTTGGGAGCCTCCCCACCTTTTTAGTGTGATCAGGCTGGATGTGAGGTGATTGTGACATAATATTGATTATGAAACTACAGCTCTACCAAGCAGCTGGAATTTGTTACCAGCATTCGTTGTTGGACTGTCAAAATACATTCTTTTCAGATTTATAAAGAATAGGAAGTTTCCCTTGGAATGAAAAGATGAAAACTTCCTTTGTGGAATGTAAACAAAGCACTACTTTTGATATTGTTAAATTGTATGATTTTTTTTTTTTTTTTTTTTGCAAAACCGGGCTTCTGTTTCAGGTATTCTTCCTACTTGAAAGGTAACAATGAAGCTCAAGAAAGTCTATTACAAGAAGTGGGAGAAAACTTCATATATAGTTTCTGTGTACTTTCTATTATAGTTTATTGTTGCTTGTTTTTTTAGAGCTCTAATATCTCAATAAATTATAGGAACTTCAAATATGAAAGAGACAAATAATCCTGACACACAGGTGGACTTTTGTTCAGAAAATCCCCACACTTCTCAGGACAGATTTTGAGGTAATATTGAAAAAGTGGTTTTTTGCGCCTTCATATATTTGAGAACATTAGACTCATGACTATAAACTTATTACATAAAGAATGGCAGTAGAACATGGTGGGAACAGAAACTAGTTTTAAAAGAAGATAATCTTTCCAGTGAACAGTGATCACGATGTTTGTTTTACGTCTTTCATGGTGAGGCACAGGAATAGACAGGTACTTCTTGCAAGAAGGATTGTGAATCAATTATTGATGGAATTTCTGCGCTAGGTAGTTAAAAAAAGGTGCATTCAATTAGGATCTTGGAAGAAAAAAAGTTGAAAGTTCTTTTTCTTGAAGAAAGGTTGATAGTTCAAGGAAGCTGGTAATGGGAGTGGTGGGGCTGGAAGAAAGGACTATGAAGATTAGGAATATGGAGGATGGCGGGAAAGCATGAAAGCTAAGAAGATGTTTTAAGTCATTAGGTCTGCATATAGACACAGATAGTGTTTCAGATAAATATGAGGAGTTTGAGATTGATATTGGGAGCATCAAAAAGCCTTGAAGACACTTAGACAAGTCAAGGGGAAAGGATATTTTGATGGGAATAAAAGAACTGCAGTTTGAATAAAATAAGGAAAATAATTAGCAAAGGCAAGAGGCTCCAGTATTTGAGGTACAAGAGGGTGAAGCTACATTATGTGTCCATGCAACAAGAGAAAGGAACTACTTTTAGAACCGTCAAGTTAAAATCCAAAATGTTTATTTGATAGAAACAGTGCCTGTGTGGGAAGTAGCATTCAAGGATACAATTTCGCTGTGCCTGAAGAAGAAACTGCCTCCTGAAAAACTCTCCCATATATTATGTGGAATTAACACAATAGCTTTAATCCTGTTGTGACATAGAAAACGTGGCTTTTATAAAGAGGATTGTTTTGGAAAGGCAGTCTCAATTTCCTTGCTAGAGAAGAGACAAAATGTTCTCTTGGCTTGCCATTGTTATCTGAACATCCAACAGAAGTGGACTAATCAAAGAGAAACCCTAAAATAACAAGAATAAAGCTTGTGTGAAAACATATTGTTCTGTATAAAATTTAAGGATTTTTTTTTTTTTTGAGGAATGACTGTATTAAAAACGTGTATCATTCAACTGGATTCGTGAGTATCGGGTTCAGTAGATTTGTTTTTTTTCTGTAAGAGTACCGTGAAGGTGCTGGTACCGTGAAGGGTACCAGCTCTTTCACCTGCTTCCATGTGGTTTGGTCATCTCAATAATGACCACTTTGTTCAAATGTCAGTCCTGATCTAGAGGAAAAACAAGTTTCCCTATAATGTGTTTCTTCATAGATTAAATTTAAAATGCACAGTCTATTCTCTACACTCCTCTAATGAGGAGATAATCTGAAAAGTCCAGAAGGTTTTTAGAAGCGTGATTCTGGAATTTCAGATATCGTTTGGATGCTAATTTCTCCTCAGGGTGCAGCAGCTCATTGGAGAACTAAATAGTCAGGCCAACATAATCAACATAATAGTCTGCTTTATGCTTCTTCACAGAACACATCCAAAGGGTAAGGAAGGTCCAGA
This sequence comes from Oxyruncus cristatus, assembly GCA_013399855.1. Classification (NCBI taxonomy): domain Eukaryota; kingdom Metazoa; phylum Chordata; class Aves; order Passeriformes; family Cotingidae; genus Oxyruncus; species Oxyruncus cristatus. The sequence continues at coordinate 114,771 of VXAY01002306.1, forward strand.
CTTTCAACTGGCTGAATACTTACCAGAAGCCCCCTGAAATTATATCAGAATTTTACCTTACATTTCACTTAGTCTAAGTTAACTGAACTCTGTTTCAAAGTTAATTGAACTCTGTTTCAAAGAACTTTTCCAGATCTCCAAAGAGTGCTCAGGGAAACAAAGCATGTTCCAGCATCTGTGAGCTTGAGCAAATAATTACCCATAGACATTTTGATGGCATTTTCTACTTCAGATTTATATTTATCACGTGACTAGAACCATAACTTACAGAGGCTCTTATAAGCTACTTCAGTGATTTAAAACTGTTCTCTGAAAATGTTTTGTTGATGGAGTTCACTGCTATAGCTCCAGGTAACAAACAGTGTCTGAAGACATCCTGATAAGTGGTAAAAAACATCGAATAGGACATTTTTGAAATAGAATAAAGGAGTAAAGAATCCCCCAGATATATTGTTTCCAGATAATATCAATCCCCCAGATATATTGTTTCCAGGTAATATCTGTGTGTCACTTAAACATCTTATCTTTATGTTTAAGCTCTACGCAGTTTATGGTAGAACTGTGGCTGTAAAAATGCCATTGGTCTTCATGGTACAAATTCTAAATAGTTACAGATTATGTATATACGTATGTATATAATTATAAATATATTTATAAATATTTATATTTTAAAATAGTGATGACATGCTTTCCCTTACACAAATATCTATAAATGCAACATCTTAAAACCTAAACTTCATCAAATGAGTTTTAGAACACCTAGCGAAAGAGCTTTCTGGATTGTTAATATTGATTTTTTTTTTTTTTTTTTTTAACATATGCTGGAAAACCACAGATATTTCAAGGGTTAGAATCAAGCTAGTAATGTGACAGTTTTGTTTGTTTAAATTAAAGGAGAGGCATCTCACAGTGTGATCTCTGGCAAAATAAATTATGGATAGATACAGGACTCTATTTATAAAGACTTAAAGGACAGTAAAATAATTAAAGCACAAAATTTGGCAGTCTTTTTAGTCAGACAGAAAAGTCCAGGGAAAACAAAAGGCTAAAAGTCAAGGGAGAGAATTTTTGTGAATGTTATTCTGTGTATATATTAAATGTTGAGGATAATTAAAATAGACTTGTTTACAAAGAGTTTCTCTATTTTTTCATCACTAGGAAACAGTAAAGTCATGATTGGTTATATTTCTGAAAGAAAACATCTTGCTCACACCCAACTGTGGGACTGTGAAGCTGAAATTAGTGCATGAACATCAGCTAGTGCTAAACAGGAGGTTAAAGTACAAAGTTAAAATGTGCTTTTCTAGACTTAAAAGGCTGTAATGTGTGACAGAGAAGCATTGCAGTACCTAGCTGTGAACTCAGTGAATCAATTCCCTTTGTACTCTTTATATAGTAAGCAACAGTTCTGGCTTCGCTCTCATATTAAATTATTTTCATGACAATTCTGTTATGTTGGAGTGAGTTAAATGGTAAAAGTCTGTGTTTGAAGAGGATACTCAAAATGTATTTACGTTAAAAAGAAAAAAAAGGAAAAAGCACCTGCGAGGTCTTTGACCTTTTATGTTTAACTTGCAGTGGGAATCCAGCTTTTTATTGTAGCTGGTGCTAAAGCAGTGATTTTGTAGTGAGGCTGAGCTGAATTCCATTTAATCAAAAATCAAATTTTCAGATTTGGACTGCAAAATTTTTATTTGTATGGTGCAGAGAAGTACAATGAGCACAGGCTGACTTTCAGATCTTGAGTATTCTGTATGCCAGAGATGACATTTCAAAATTTGTTTTGCAAGCCCATTGGATTTGATGTGGAGTCACTGCGGGGAGAACAAAACATAGAGCCCTATGAAGTAATTTCTTACATGGTCCTTTTCTTACTTGAAACACACTTTAAAGCTAAAACTTGGCTTTGTTGTGCTGTTGAAGTACCACTGCTGTTCAAGTGATGCCAGGATGTTTACTGTCAGAGCAGTAGCCAAAGGCAAAAGGATGCCAGTGTCTCCAGGATATGCTTAGACCTTCTTCAGACTTGGCACTGCTGAGCACTCAGCACCTTCCTTATCCCTGAGCCTTACTGGGTCTCACAAACCAGGCACTTCAGTTCCCACGTCAGCCTTAGAAAACACTTGATGAAGTCCATGCTGAAAGCATGCCTGGGGCACGAGAGCATTTCTGCTGCACGTGGGAGACCCAGCTTGATTCCCCTTTGATGGAGTGGATTGTAGCCCTTGTCCCCAGCCACCCAAGCAAGTGCCCCCTCTCTTGCAGCACAGGATATTCTGGTTGCTTCTCAGTCTCAGCTGACTGTTTGTACCTATTACTGTGGGTTTCTCTTTCTTTACTTACAGACTAACACGAGGCAATTGCCTCTCCCGGATGTAAGAAGAAAGAAAATTCCCATGAATATACGTCCTTAAGTCCTAAAGCTGATTCATGTCCTACACAGCATTCATTAACAGCACTAACAGGACTGCAGTTGGCAATTTTTGGGCACCCTTGCTCAGCTGCTGAGGTATGTTGTGCATTATCACACTGAGCTGAAATCCCTAATTTCTAAGTCCTCACTGCTTTTGTGCGTGGTGGAAGGAGGACTATATACTTTATTCTTTGCTCTGGGTTCCAGTCAGTGCAGTGTCAATCCCAGCAGATGAGTGCTGCTGTGAACCTGGTGTTTTAGTCTGGGTGTGCTTTCATCTGATCATCTGTTACAGGTTGTGACCTGCCATATAAATTCACAGTGAACCATTTTGGAATAAATACCTTAAGATACACATTATAATCCAGCAGACCATAGCAGTTGCACATAAAACATTATAGCATATCATGAAAACATTTACAACTAATTAGTTTAAAGCAATAGACTACCATAATTATCATCTACTAAATAATTAGTATTAATTACTTAGAGGATTAATTAGTTTGCTTCTGAAGCACTTTGAAGATGGAAAGCAGAATAACTGCGACCTGTGTTCCCTTACAACTGAAAGTAACATATTGTCCAAAATGTGTCTTCCTGTTTATGCAAAATTGTATTTCATTAAGCCAGTGTGTGACAGAGTTATTGACTGGATCTGACAAGATTTTGTTGCTATGAAACCCATACAGAAAAGTGCTCCTTTCTCCAACCTAAATGAGTGATTGCAGCTCTCCTATAGGGAGATCTAAGACTTGGAGGAGAATGCAATTAAGATCCATCATGCAGAGGGAGTGAAATTCATCCCCGTACATTGATCTGTAATATATTTTTATAGGCCTAGTAGCATTAAGAATCTAATTACTACATACTGAAAGCAAAATTTGCCCCTGGAAGAATTAACTGTAACTAGTTCAAAGGTGCTGTTCAGGAATACCCTGTAGCACTTGTGCATCACAAAAGCCCCACACTAAAGTTCCCGATTTTCCAAAGTACCAAATGCCAAGATCGTCCAATGACCTTAGTGGGAGCAGAGGCTGCTTTTCAAACCTCTGAGTGCAGCATCCTTTGCATAGGCTCTGAATTTATTTAGTATGACACAGAAATCTGGGTGTGTGAGGGATCTGTTGGCTTGTCAATGCTTCTTAGCAGCTATGCAAGACTGTGCAGAACTAAAATAACAGTTTAATTGTAATTTTCTTCTGTATTCCATGTGTATAGGAAAACAGAAGGGTGGGTAATGCTGAGTGGCAGACATCTGTAAAGTTTGTATGTTGACCTCTAATCTAAATGCTGTAGTTTTCTGAAAACTGAAAATAATCTGACATGTCCCTTCCACAAAGGGAAAAAGAGAATCCAGTAATTAAACCTCACTGTACGTGATGGCAAATTTACTGCATGAATATTAAAGAGTGATTAATGGAGTTATAAATCTCTAAAACCAAGGAATGATAAGGAAATCCTGTGATAAATCCCTAACTTCAGCAGCACCGGCAAACATTTATATCTAGATATTGCAACAGTCTCGATCATTTTATTGTCAGGAGATGGAAGCCAACTGCAGTACAGTCTTAGACACAAAGAGTCAGCGAGTGACCTTCAGCTCCCTTAAATATTTTTAGAGCAATTATGTTAATACTTGTTCTTAAGCACCAAAACCCTTTATGATACTTTCATTTATCCTTTTTAGAATTATGTCAAAGTGCACCAAAAGTATATTAACTGCAGACAAGTGATGAGCTATTCAGCAGGATCTTAAACCATGGTGAAGAAGAGGTTTCATAATCTGAATATGATGTTGGTATTATAATGCCTGCAATCCTTAAATATTTTCTTCAATTTTCTTCAGTTCTGGGGTGAAGGAGATTAAAAACACAGGGGCCCAGCGTTAAACATACCCTGTTTCTAACTTCACTGAGTTTACATATGAGTTGCAACTGTATTTATTTTTCCAAATGAAAGCATACCGTTCATTCACTGAGAGTTCTGATTTTACTCATGGACTTTTTGTAACTCTGAGGAATTCATTAGAAATGTTTATAACCCTTTGGAGTTCCACATGCTCTGCCATGTATAAGTCCTAAACCATAAATGTATTGTTTGCTCATTCCTAAATTTCAGGAAAGGCTGGTTATTTATTCTCAAAGTCTATAAAGACTTAGATGATGATGCAAAGGAATTGGACCTGGTGATCCTGATGGGTTCCTTCCAAGTAATCATATTTTATGATTCTGTAGCCAAGTTCTATGTAGTGAAACCATGTACCACATCCTTTTAAAGTAATTAAGATTTCTGGGTTGGAAGGGACCTTTAAAGGTCAGCTAGCTCCAACCTATCTGCAATGAGCAGGACATCTTCAGCTAGATCAGGTTCCTGAAATAGTGGTTTGCTATTTTCTCCTCAGCATAAGCATTCGCAGCACCTTTGTATGAACCAGATGTCAAAAGCATAGCTGGTTGTGAAAAATTGACAATTCTGCCACCTGTTTTCCCAGCATCAGCCCAGCTTGGCAAGAGTTTCCTTCTCTTTCTACTCAAACAGCCTTGGGTCTGGAAGGTCTTGGTCTCAGGATGAGGAGAAACAGTCAAAAAAAAAAAAAATCCCTGCCAGCAACTTGTTCTGACATCTGCCTCGTTTTCCTCTATCTCTGCAATCCTGTCACAGTCAGGCTTGGGGAAATTCCCGCTCTGACCCAGAGGGTCAGAGGACTCTCCTCTTCATCTTCATCTTGCTGCCTACCTTACCCCACCCACTCTGATTCGAATCTGGAAGCTGCCAGCTGATTTTTAAAGAGCAGCAGATCTCCACTCTAAAAGGCAAAGAGACCTACTCTAAAAGGAGAGGCCACAGCTGAAAGCCCTTTCACATTCATTATAGGTTCTCACATGCTACTTTGGGGGCATTTTCCACTTCCTTTCAAATGAGAGAGATTGGTCAAGTTCTACAGTCTGTGTTCCAATGCCAGCAGCACCTACAGAATTAGACAGTCTCTAATTAACATGTTTGTTGGCAGTTTCTGCATTGAGACCCAGAATTGAATAGAGCTGAAGATGAATGCATTCCATCCTTTTCAGAATAGCTGTTTCTGGCCAAAACTTACTTGCTGTAGCGGGAAAGAAGGTTGGTCCAGGTTCTGCCTCTGGTGTGAAAAAAATGATCTGTCCTCAAGACTCTCAATTTATGTCATCAATAAGCACTTCATTGGCTTTTATAAACAGATCATAAAGAAGAAAACTATTTCTCACGTTAGCAAGTTCCCTGATATCTGAAGCATTACAGGTTTTGCAGGGAGAGTGATAACAAAGAAACCTGGTGGACAGTGGGGTTTCGGAGACTGTCGAGGAGGCAAGGATAGTGTATATCATATCTTTGAGTCACATAAGTGCTGAATGTAAATCAGCATTACTGCCTCATTCATCAGCATGATGTCTTTAATTGTGAAGCTGGAAGATTAATTTACAGTCTGGAAAACAGCCCAATTTTCAGGAGAAGCATTTATATTAGATGATCAATGCAACAGTGAAAAAGTGATCATGCATAACCCGTGAATCATTTTTTGATCCAAGAAAAAAAAGCAAATACTATAGCCATGAACTGCAACTAATTCTATTCCTGAGGTTCCTAGATACACTAAGATTAAGGAATTATTTAAGTGTTACATCATTGTACCTGGTGTTAAGTTCATGAATACTAATTTTTTTCTTTTGACTTCAAACAAGAAGGGCAGTGTATTAAATATTAAGCTATGTTAAGAGCTAGACAGTACGATTTTATTTCCTGCTCGAAGTCTTGCAAACCTACAAGTTTTGTTTTTAATTTCTTAACTGTTACTGAAATATCTCTTTTCCTTTTGTAGATCTCCAATAGAAACAGGACAAACTCTGAAGAGGGATCAACAGTTACATATATTTCCTATTGAGAATTAGTTGCAGTAGTCCTTCTGTCTGGTCCTGCCCATAACTACATCTCCAGAATGTAGTTTTTACTGTGATTAAAGCATATAAAATAATACCTGTGTCCACATATACCAAGACCTGAGCATGGAAATAAGGAATATAAGGAACAAAAATAAGATTTTTTTTTTTTCCCTTTTAGAAAGCAGAACAGATATCAGAATTCACCTGGAAGGTTCTTTCATATAGCTGTTTCTTTAGCCATCCAACATTCTTTGTTACCACTCTCCCTGCAAAATCTGTAATGCTTCAGATATCAGGGAACTTGCTAATGTGAGAAATAGTTTCCTTCTTGATGACCTGTTATAAAAGCCAATGAAATATTTATTGATGACATCAATTGTTTGTTAAGCATGCTGTTTCAGCAGGTCTGGAGTATAAGGAAACATCAGCTGAAGAGCAGCTGAGACCATCCTTCCAATCACCTGCTGGGTGCCTAGATGTTCGTGTGGTGTGACATCTCTCCCTTGGCACATTAGTAAAGCAGTATTTTAACATACATTCTTCACTTTTAGGCATTCCACTGATAGCAAGGTTCCTGACCACAGTTGGGAAGATACTTCTTAGTGGTTTCAGAACTGCTTTCATCACATCCTGAACAAATGGCACCGAGCAAAGATCGCACTTGTGTTGTCACCTTCAAGTTGTCAATTCAAATGGGTGGAGGACACTGACGGTGAGGGGAACATGATCCTTGTGGTAGGAAGAACATCCGTCTTTTTTTGCCTGTTGCTTTTCAAATGCTGTAGGCACGAAGGGTTTTTTGGTGTTGTTCATTGTGTCCCTGAAGGATAAAGACAAAGGAGTTCGGACTTCCAGCTTAGGCAACTCTCTGAATTGACTTGCTTCTTCAAGTTGGCTCAGATTTTTTTCAACTTTTTGGACACCAGAAAAGGGGCTTTATAAATATTTGCAAGGAATCAGTAATAGATATTTGAAACTGCTGAATAGTTTTCAAACTAAAAAAAAATAGATGTTCAAAGCCTTTTAGTGTTGTTTTTGAAATGGAAGTAAGTCACACTGAGTTGCTGCCTGGGGAGTCCCAGGTTGAGCTCAGAGGAAAACTATTTTTCAGACGTTACCATGAGTGTGTTTGGATCTTGGCATTAGACTGCTTATAAGACAGGAAGAGAAAAGCACAAAAAGAATTGGAAATCTGAATTATCTTTTATTTTGTGTCAACATTTTTCTTGATTATTCTTTTCTTTAGACACTAAATACACATTCAGTTTTCTCAATAGCAGCTGTGTTTTCTCTTCATTTGGCCCTTGAAGGCTTGTTTCTTGTTCTATGATGTTCATATAGAAACAAAAAATAGTCTATAACACACTATTACTCAATATTCAACAATGGCTTTTTCCTTCAAAGAACACAGTACTGGACATGTCAGACTATGTATTGAGATGCATCACTATTTTCTCAAGTGCTTTTTTCATAGTTTTAGGTTAACTGGCTTATATTTTAGTGTAATAGACCTCTCTTTGCACTTGTTTGTTTTGTTCAATGTTAATAATTTTTTTTTCTTCACAGGTTCAGGATTTTATAGATCAGTAATCAGCCCTAATCAATTCTTACTGCATTCTCTCACATCTTTCTGTCACCACTTAGCCATCTTTTGCACACTGATTTCTCTCAGTTCCCCTTTGCAGGTCAGTCCTCTTATATATATTCTTCTTGTAGTAACATTCTCCAATATTTTCATGAACTGAGACAGAACACTGGAGTGTGACAAACTCTAAAAAAATTTCTTTTTAACTGGTTAAAAATACTGTTATTTGCTTCAGTTGTGCCTTCCATGTCTGCAGCCACCCTCTGAAATTTCTCCCATCACTTCATAGAATCCTTAAGCAAGGCACATTTACTACATTGTCCAAAATCTGAAATCGTACAGCTCCCATTTAATTTTTTTTCCCCAATATTTCCCTAATTTTAGGCATCCTGAGTAACAGCTAACATGAGCTTTATTGTATAAGCTTGTTTCACCCATTTGGCTTGCAGTTTTATTTTGTCTCCTTTTTCTATGCACATTCTACGTGTCTTGTCTTTTTCAGGCTGTGAATGGGTTTTTTTGTTTTGTTTGACTTGCTGAAAAAATGGTTTTATGGGATTTTTATTTTACCTGGAATGTGGAGGCATTAGTAATTTTTACAATACAAAGATACTTTTCTGTGGATATATTTTTATTTTGTCTGTAGTTGTCTTGTGTATCTATGTATAGTACCACTAAAATGATGTTCTAGGTTGCATCATTGCTGTAACAGCAAAGAGAGTTATCTGATAAAGTTTAAGAGAGTGAATCCTTCACTATTTTTAACCCTAAAATAATATTAAACATTCCTATAATAATGGGAGCGATGCCCCTGTGAGTTGGAACTATCTGCCTTGAGAGAAATTCCACTTGGTGACAGTCCTATCAAATGAAATAATTGAGGAGTCCTGATCCATATTCTTCTAGGAGTGAGTCAGATGTCTGGCCTTTCCTCCAGTTGCTTTTCCTACACTTTCATAGAGCAAAGGTGATGCATGTACTGCAAGCCAAACAATTATCACCAGATCATCCCTTTTCTTCAGAGCTCTGCATTTTTGAAATTTTCATTAGATATTTTTTCATGATTATGATTAACTATCTCCAAGTTTTGGACATAGTCTCTGTGTATAATAGTTGTAACTGTCAAAAATACAGAACAAGGTTTTATTACCTGGGCATTACTAGAATTAAGTGCTTAGAAACAAAAGGAGCATTAGAGTTACTATGTGTGTAATATACAGGAGTGGGAGAAACCTTTTCAAATCATTTGACTATTCAGCATAATAAAATAAATGATGACAGCCTTTGACAATTAGAGGGGATTTCCTAAGTTACTAAGAATTCTGCTATCATTTGATGGTGTATAACCCTCTTTTCCCACTGCAAGGTATGAATGCAGTTTCCACAAGGCCACTGGGAATTACTGTGGGCTGCCATGGAATACTCATTGATGAAATTGTATTGTACCTATGCTGTAGCACAAACTCTGACACACCTCAAGCACCACACTAAACTTATGAGGGAAATGGTTGGCCAGAGCCTATATGCAAGGAAAAGCTGTAAAGCCTATCTGCTGCCTGAAATTCTCTTGTTTGGAACCAAATCTGCTTTTTTTTTCCTTCCAGACTCATTCTGGTGTGATCACAGACTGGTAGAGAGTTAAACCGAACCGGGCTCTGAGGTGTCATCCTCACTGCCAGGGGAACGGCCCCTCAGCTCTCCCCAGACTGGATCAGGCATAGCCTGGATCTATTCAACTGATGGGGAATTCGTTGCCTTAAAGGAGTTGAGAAGGCGTGACGGGCACACCTGGCAAACTTTTTATCTTTGCTATACTATAAATAGTATACTATTTACTATCTACACTATAAATAGTTGCAGCTTAAATGCATGTTCTAATGTGTTTGCATACTGTCTGGATTTGCACTTTTACCTCAATAAAATCTATCACTTAGACCTGGCAAACATTTGTTCTGCTTTGCATCACCTATTAACTGCATTGACATATTATAACTGTCCTCCACTGCAGCTGGTACAATTTTACACACTATAAATCAGGATGGAACTTGTCTTTATGTCTGTCTACAGCCATAAGATTTCCTACTTGATTATCACCTGCAGTGCAATTGTTTTATCCAAGGCTTCTCTAAGTTTACTTGTGTTAGGCACACAGACACAGGTACTGTGTAGTGGAAGGTTATATTACCTGTATGATGTACGTGACTCTTTTCCCCAGACCACTGAGAAAAGCGCTGGTTTCTCTGTGTGATATTGTTTCATGTTGGTCAGCTTCTGTGCTAATAAATAATGCTAAATAATCTCAAAGTATATCTCCAAGGTTGAAGTAATAGAATGAATATTATTTCTAATAATATGTTGATTTAAAAAAAAATAATTATTTTGTGGTGATCATTATATATCATCCAGAATCTTTTCATTTCCATGACATATCTCTGCCATTTTGTTGTTTAGTTTTTTGACTTTCAGCTACTCTGCCCTTCATGTATTTTTTTTTTTCATGTATTTATTTGTTTTTTCCAGTTCTACCAGGTTATGTCCAGCAAATAAAAAAGTAGATCGAGGATAGCTTGTGAAACTATGTAAAAATCTTGCTTTTTCTTTTTTTTTTGAGGAAAATAAGCCAAAACCCCTGCACGTTTTACTGAAGTACTTTAGCTGTCAGGTATGCAAACTTTATGTTGTCGGTCCATTTGTAGTGATGTGACATGGCAATCATCCTGTAATCATTTGAATGGGTAGATCCAGGTTCCCTGTACACTCTATCCATGAAGATCTACACAAAACTGGCATTTTGTGAATCACTGTGGGTGAATCAGACTTTTTGTGATGTTTTCTCTTGAACGTTGCAAGGAGGTTATTGAAGCAGTGCTCTGCAGTTATGTTTTCTATTGCTGCAATTGTCACAACCATCAATAAAAAAATTTTGGCATTGCCTGCCATTAAGCAGAAATACAGGATGTTTCAAAAGGCTTTCTAGGGCACCTGCTTAGGATGTAGAAACAATTCTTTTTAGTTTAACAGTTATGGATTTGTAACAATAGCCCCATTTTACAGTTTATGCAAGTGAGTTTTCTAAATTCAGATTGAAAATAGCAAGGGAATGCATTATGTGGGCAAACTAGACTTCATCTTATGGCTGTTGCCCGGGTGAAATGTTTTCAGCAAATCAGTCTTTATGCCGTCCTTGGATCTTCTGCAATCTCAGCTGCCACTGCTGTATAATGTACATTGATTTCTATTTGGTATTCAGACAGAGAGAAAGCTGTTTAATCATTTGGTTTCTGACTTGTTAATAAAAAAACTGTCTTCTTTAATAAGTTTATTTTAGGTAAAACTACAGTCTCTGCCACAATTTGACATACTTTCTTGTATTTTTTAAAGTAACAAATGATGCCGAGGATGGGACAATATCACTTTAATTTCTTCTTACCAAGTGAATGCCTTTGTGATTTGCAGTGCTGTTCAACATGCAGAGAATGAAAGCTATTTAATCATTCTCCATATGAATTGTAAATAAAGTTTTACAGTTGTCCCACATCGAGGGAAATGAAAGAAAAAAAGAAAAGGAGAGAGGCCTGTTCTCATTGTAAGAAAACCATTTCTAATAGTGCAGAGTGACATTTCTGTACCCAAATGTGAACATCTTTTATATCACTAACAGTTTTCCACCCCATCACATCTCATTGATATTCTGCTTCATTAAAGTCTCATGATAGAAAAGTTATTAATATGCAGAGGTAATTTTATATCAGATTGGGGAAAAAAAAAACAAGTCTAATAATATAATTACTCATGTTATATGATGGGAAATCACTAATATGATTAGAAGTGCCTGACAGATTACAGTAAGAGATTTGATAAAGTCCACCTGGGTTTGGAGAAGTCCATTGATCCAAGTACCAGCTACTGCAGGGAACAGGGAACAGAGGAAGCAGCAGGATTGGACTGCAATCAGAAGAGCATAAATCAGTTTCTTTTAGAGGATCTGCAGCCGGTTTGCTCTTTGTAGCCCGACTGTTCTCTGCATTAAAAGTGTTAGTCCAGTTTAGCACTTGGTTCCATAACAATGATTACAATCTATAATTATAGGTAAGTCTTTGTCAATGAGATAAGGGATTATATTTTGAAGTACACCAAGTTAGTTTTCAGGAACATCTACCATTCCACATTTCATTGCCTACAGGAGAAAATTTAGTCCATAGAGTCAGATAAATCCCTTCTGCACTTCTACTGGTGTAAAGCTGGGAGATCTACAGTGAAATTGTGGGACAGCAGCTGAACCACAAGGACTTTCACACAAAAGGCATTTTAAAAGTTTGTTCAGTATCAAGGCAGAAGAATTTCTTTGTTTCAGATGTTCAACATGCATCAGCTCAATGAAGCAGAATTCTTCAGGCATGTATAAGAATAATGTTTAGACAAAGCAGCTCAGAGTGTTTGAGCTAAAAGCTTCCCAGAGGTACCTTGTGCACAGCTTCTGCGTCACATGATGTGCAGTGGCTTGATTGAAAATGAAGAATTTTCTAGATTTTGTTAAATTTTACCCAGAGTGAATTTCTTCTGTTAGTGTGGTGTAGGTGATACTTCCAGGGATGTGGCACAACTTCTCTGGGCAGCTTGTTCTGGTGCCTCACCACCCTCACAGTAGAGAATTTCTTCCTAATATCCAATATAAACCTACATTCTTTCAGTTCAAAGCCAATCCCCCTTGCCCTATCACTCCATGCCCTTCTCGAAAGTCCCTCTCCAGCTCTCTTGTAGCCTCTTTAGGTACTGGAAGGTGCTAGAAGATCTCAGAAGATAATGAAAAGTCACTTTCTGTGTTTTCCTTCTGCTGGTGCTGATTCTAGCAGGACTTGATCTCAGATAAGTTCTTTGGACTTAGTGGTTATAGAATCTCTGAGGTTTAAGGTTATTCTGCTTTTTTCTCAAATGTCACAGTTTTCATCATAACCCTCTCAGCTTGGTGGTTAGTGAAGGAAATGCCCCTTCCCATCTGGAAAACTGTATAACATGAGCAAGCAAGGACCCAAACTTGAAAGTGAAAACAATAATTTGCATGCCAACCCTGGAGACCCCAAGGCTTATTTCCTCCAAAGATAGAAGCAATTAAAAGGAATCAGACTATTTAGGTGTGCTCTGCTGAGAAAGTGTGTTGCTGAATGATTCCTAAAACATGCCTTTGCAAATATTATACTGCAGAAATACAACATGACTATGTAGAGCAATTATTTTGCTAAAAATTGGTAGTTTACACCACTGTGAGATATATGCAATATCTGTGGGTCATATCCTCACCTAAAGACAAAGTTTATGCATGGCAGATTAGGGGACAGGGAAGAAAAATGGTGGTTCACACAAACTTAAAAAATTTCTTAATCCTCAGGACATCTTCAGCCTGTGGGAGTTCTGTCAGGAGTCCCTTGAGTACAGCATTTTTAAATGCAAGACAGATTGTAAAGCCATGCAAAGGTTTCTGAGCCATTCAATAAAACCTGAGGATTAATTCCTTTCATGTTTCCTGCAAGAGCAGGTATTATAGAATTAATATCATCAGAGGCAGATGTCTGTTTCCTTTCATCCCGCTGCTGTGCAGCACTTCAGACAGCCTGGCTCTGTCTTCTCGAGGACCTCTTCACAGGTGTTTGAAAGCTGCTGTTCAGTCCTCCAGAGGTTGGCTCTTCTCCAGGCTTCTTCTCTAGGTCCTCCTGAATGGCAACACTGCCCACCCTGCCACTGAGAGTCTTAGCTGGTCCCTCATTTATAGTCATCTGCTAATTGCCTGAGCTTCATCATCTCTTCCTCTTCATTGGAGGAGGTGAGTGAACACTCATGACGATGTTGCACAGGAGAGGCCACAGGACAGTTCCCAAGGCACCACTTTGGCACACAGACCCCTGCCAGGTGGGCTACTCCCTCCAGGTAGAGATGAGTACCCCTCCAGCCAGCCAGGTTTTTCTGCTGATCTAATTGTTCTCCTGTACGGACCGTGATGTCCTAACTGGGCTACAAGGGTATAGTGGGAGACAGTGCCAAAACTGTGCTAAGGCCAAGGTAGATGACAACCACATCTCTCGCCTTGTCCACAAACCTAGATATTCTATCACAGAGGGCGGCCAGGTTGGTCAGGATTATTTACCTCTACTAAACCTATGCTGACTGTCCCCCTCGCTGTGCCCACAACTGTGTTCCAAGGGGCTTGTCCCATGATACGCTGCCAGTGTTCAGCACCATCAGGTCAAGAATTCTTTATTCAAGCAAAAAGGAGTCACATGCTTAAAAGATCTAGGTGTTGTGTGTTTTATAGCACTTTGTAGGAAAAATATAGATCTATTATCTTCACTTTTTTGATAGCTCAATAATGCAGGTGGTTCATGTATGATATTTTCTGGCCCAGTAGTCAGCAATAATGAAAGCGAGGTAATTGAAGCAGGTATTATATGCCACTTGTCACTATCAAAGCTCTATAATATTGATGTCTGGGAATCTCATATATGGGCTCTCACTATCAAACAAGCAGATGCCTTCCTGCTGGAGTCAGGGTCAGAGTTTGCATTGCAATCCTAAGGGTGGATATGGGTGTCCTGCTTGCTGCCAACTGGCTTCTGAATGGTATTTACCTAAGCTCTCTGCTTTATTGATATTTTTCAGACAGCAAACACAACTGAAAGTTCTATCCCTGTGACTCCAAGATACTGTGGATGAATGTCAATCTGATTCAGAAATTCCCTGTGCCTCACTGCTTCACAGCTTTTGAAGTACAAGAAAATTCTGTGGTCTTCGGGGCATGTAATCTCATTCTCCTCTTTTTGAAATCAATTTCTGCCATTGGAGGACAAGGAAAGCACTAATTTTCTTATTGTGTCTTCCCCAGTAAGTATTAAAACACTTTATGCCATTAAGGTTGTGATCAAGTATCCCTAAAACTCCAAATAATAAAATTTAATAATCTTTCTTGTGACAAGGCAACCAGAGAGTAAATCCAGGTGGTCACTTAGCACAGTTCCAGGAATGCTGTAAGTTACAGTGGCTGGAATAGCTCCTTGATGCACAGGACCGGCCCTTTTCAGGGCACGTTCCTTCACTGCAGTTCCCTTTTCCAAATATGTCCATTTTGCCCTACATGGGAGACAGCTTTAGCATGTGGATTTCCTAGTGGTTTTCCTTGTCCAAAGGACAACCATGAGTCACCACAAGGCTCCACAAAGAATGCAGCCTTTATTGGTGGAGATTTAGTCTTCAGTATTTGCTTCTGCACTGCTATTGATGGTGAATGAGTGGTCTAAAATACACTTTGCAAGCAAGGCAGAAAGGCTCAATGCTTTTTTTTTTTTTTTTAACTAGATGACATACAGATATTTGTGCTGTGGTTCCATCCATAAGCTGTCTGAAATGAGATGATGAAAGGTGCTGAATGTGGGTGCTTTGGCAGTTTTGGTTTGAGGAGATACACACTTAATAGAGCTGTGTCTAACTCAATTGCTTTTAAAATGTAAATGAAAAATAAAACCTGTGTTTCTCAGACTTACATGTACCTGTTTTCTGTAGAACATAATCCGCTGGTACGTCCCGCCAGAATAATTAAGATACACCACTTTTGCCTCTTCCAATGGCCTAAATTAATGTATGCCATATATTCCTCACAAATATTAATTGGTTTACTCCAAGGATGAATTTGGCGGCTCAGTACTGAAACAAGGCAGTTGTTCATTTGGATGGATGTACTTCCTTGAACACTGGCCAATGCCTGATGGCTGAAAGGCAAATGAAACTTTTCCTCATAAAGCTGTTTCGTGAGGTTTGTGAGGGGGAAAAAAAAAATAAATTTTCCTATGCCCATTAGTGTTACTGATGACTTTTTTTTTTTTTTCAGATGCAAAATACAGAAGCATAAATTTTCAAAGCAAAATACAAGGTGAGAGAAATTGTTCTGTGTTAGATCCTTTCTGGGGGAAAGACTGGGAGGAATTGGAGGCAGCAATTGTGGAGGCAGCAGTGAGAGGCAGCCACTTGGCCAGGCCCATATATATCAGTCAGACTGGAGGTAAAAAGGCTTTAGAAGCCAAAGTGCAGCCCTCAAAGACCTCTAGGACTTGCTGTGCACCCACGACATCACCTGCTTGGGAAAGTAATCTGTCTTTATGTGTGCCAAACTCCGGAGATTGCTGTCATACCCTCTCAAAACAAAACTGCCTCCAACTCTTTATTATCCCTAAAAGTTTGTATCTTGAAGAACCCAAACATAGACTTGAATCCTGAGCATTTTTGTTCCTATGACTTATTATACCCTCACAGGAAACAATGGCAATAGGAACTGGTTACTGCTGAGATCACCTTCTTCACAGCTGTGTGGACTAAACTGATTCCAGTCATGAAGAGGACTTCTGACATTTTACTTTTTCAAATTCTAATTGTTATCCTGACCTCAATTTCCACCTGAAATATCACCAGGCTATCGTTCTTTAGGTTAAAATAGAAAATAAGATATTGGAGGCTTTTGACTCCAATAGTCTAGCTCTGCTGAGTTTTCAGGATCCATCTATTATTTAGTTTGACTTTCAGCTTGCACTGTCCATAATACTATTCATTATTTTAACTTCAGACAGGGAGCCAATACTTGGACTAAAATAGATGGTTTAATACCCAGAGAAAAATAAGAGGAAAAATTTACAATGTATTAACACCAGGCCTCTTCTTATTTATTAACTGTGTGCAGAACAAGAGATTTATCTTTTCCAAACTCCTCCTTCACCCCTCTTCTATCCCTGCTTTTACCCTTTACCCTCACTAACCTGAAACTCCAATGTTAAAATGGCCCGGGAAATGTAGGGGAAAATAATTGAATCTATTAATATCATCCATTTTCCTCATTTTGTGGTACATGTAGAATCTAAACATTATCTCAGCTGCTGAAACTGTAGTTTTCCACACTCTGGATAACTCTAAACCCAAATAATACAACCTGCTAGTATGTCTCTATGCAAAACCTCCCCCACCCCCAGCTCAATTAAGTACATGGGAGTTTATAGATAAAAATATAAGCATTACTTTACTGTTTCTTGTGTTTTTTTTTTTTCATAATGCCTTGCTTCTGACTATATTCTGGCTATATGATCATTGAATCCAAGCAAGGACTGTCCTAGGACAAAGAGATTAAACAGTTGATTTTCTACACCATAAATTCCTGGAGATGGAGCACCTTTGTTTTAGTTGGTGTGACCAGTTGCCATCCCTGAGGATAGATCCAAGCTCAGTGTGAACTGCTCACATTTAGATTTTTTTTGTTCACAATTTTGATGCAGTCAAAGGCAGATCCCACATGTAGATAATAACATTTGGTTTTCTATAATGTGGGACTGGTGGCTGTTTCTCAGCTTGAAATGATTCAAGAGCAGCACTTTTTCCAGACCTGTGAAAAAATGAGGTTTACAGCAAAACAAATGAAAAACACCTGAGGAGCACGAGCTCTCAAGTGGGGAGCCACTGAGTACACAAGCTCCCAGCTGATTCCATCCAGCCACAGCCTCTGCTGGCAACCTCCTCTTCCCTTTCAGCAGAACTTCAAACAGGTGAGCTGAAATCACTGCCATGCAGCCACTGGATGCAGGACGAGCTCATCAGTCTGCCAGATATCGAAGCAAGGTTTAGGGGGGTTACCTTGTTGCTGTGCTGTGTTTAGCTGTGGTTAGTGGGGGTCAGGGCTGCTGATGTTAGGGCAAATCTGCCTATTTGAATAGTTTGCCCGTGAGCATCGAGCAGGAATAGAGCCTTGAAGTGCATTGTTTTTGTACCATTATATACTTCAGGAAAATTTAGCAGTGTTGTTATGTGCTGGGAGCGTGGAGGAATATGAAGGAATGCATTTCTTCCAGCTCCGTGGTTTCCCAACATGTTTTTGGTGGCAAAAGGTTTGCAGAAAGAACCAGAAACAGTTGTGATGTTTTGTGGGAGAAGCTATAAAGAAAAGGTTTATTGGGAGTTCTGCTGGTCTCTGTATATGTTTCTATTGGTTTAAGAGCTGCTGTTCTGTTTTATATAGCAGTAATTGGACAGCACATCTCTAAAAATTAGAAGTGGGAGTTGTTACAACTGCTGTAGCTGAGGCTGTAGCACGTTTCGTCTATCTTTAGTATAGAGAGAAGTCAATAAAGTGTTATTTATTGGGGACTGGAAAGGGTTTGCGTTCCTAAAATGTTGGAGACTAGAAAGATATTAAGAATTATGTTCTGATAAAGAGCTGAGATCCTGTTCTTTATGGCTATCAATGTTGACTTATGTGTGTTTGTTATTTGTATCGTGGGATTATCTGTGTATCCTAGCTCTTGAGACCCACTCAGGCTGTATACTATAGAACACATCCAAAGACAGTCTCTGCCTCAAACAGCTTAAAAATTGAATAATTTAATGATGGGATGAATTCCTTTTCAGGTTGCAATGTATTTTTCTCATATTAGCTTCCTGTCTCAAGTGAGCAAACTACTTGTTTTTAAGCACTGTTGTTTATGAAGTTCCCTTTTGTATTGAAATTTCATGTAAATGCTAACATGCAGTAAATGAAAAAAAACTTCAGTTCAAACTACAGTTTGACTACTTCTGCTATATGGAGCCCATTATCAGGCCCTTGATGAAGCAGGGAACAAATTTGCATTGTGAAACGGCCCTCCATTAGGGCAGACTACAAAGATCCTTCTCTTTGAGGTATTGTGCCTTTTGATGCATAAAATGCATGCAAAATTGTTTAAAAAATGCAAGTTGATTAGTAAAAGGAAATTCACAGTAATTGTAGCGAAATGAAAAAAGAAACCAAGGCAAGAGCATTGGAAAGAATATGTTTAATTGCATGTAATTACTTGATGTGTCTTTCACTGAGGGAAAGAATGGCAAAGGAGCATGGTAAATAGTGTTGGTGTGGCAATTACTATATGATGATTTTCTCAAATGACTGAACTTTGTGTTGTGGTTTTTGTTTGTTTAGTTTGGGGGGGTGGTTTTGCTTGGTTTTTTTGTTCTGGTTTTTTTTTCGAAAAAAGACACACACACACAAAACAAACCAGGAAAAACACAGAAACTGTTTTTCTATGTCATAAGAACTTCATTGTGATCACTTAAAATGCTCTGCCATGTCCTTCATCACATGCATTGGTGCGTGTAGGCAAAATTTCTTTCCTGGTAATGCTGTGGAAACACACTGTTTAGGATACAAGTTTCACAATTTTAAATATCACTGTGTAAGGAAAACTTTGTATGTTGTCCCATGAAAGTGCAAGCACTTCAAGACTGAGCTTCTCGGTTGAACAAGTGTATGTCCTATCAGGCTTGCTGGCAAACAAATTTGAATAAATTGCAGTCTGGCTTGACATGAAAATACTTGTGTGGCAGAGGGAAATATATAAGCCCCAAAGAGGAGAGACAAGGTTCCTAGCACTAATTAAAATGTTTTCATCTCTAAACAAGTAATCAGACTACGCTAAATAATTAATAAATTTAGGTTCACATCCCATCTGTGATTTTTAATCTATTTCCCCATAGGGGGTAAAGTTCAGGGGTGAGGGGTGAAATACCTTATTCCGTTACCATTTATTATGCTGGAGAAATCCATATGAACACTTTCCATTTTGGATTTAGGGCAAATGCAGGGGCATACTTCTACCAGCAACAGGCAAATATATGGACTTGATGATCTCAAGGGTCTCTTCCAAACTGAAGAATTCTACTGCTGGGAGGGGTATGGGAATGCACATTTGGAGTTATGGGGGGATTTTTTATTTTCCTTTTTGATACCATTCAATAAGCACATTACACATTTTTAAGGTGGAAAAGAAAATGCACAGTACTGTGACGTGGAGGAGATGGAATCTAAATGTAGCTTGGTAGACAGATGCCTAAGGATGGATATCAGCTTGTGTGAAACCAGGAGACTTTGCTGGGGACCACTCCAGGAAAGCAGAGCACCTCCATGGGAAGGCAGCATCTCCCAGGGACACCCACGGAGGGTCGGTGAAAGAGGATCCCCATGGATAAGGTGAACTCCAGGTGAGGGATGGGGTTGGGGGGAGAGGCTGGTGGCAGGACAGGGCTGTGCTCCAGCACTGTGCTGAAGCCCCAGCAGCAGGACAAGCAGCTGGTGAGTGCCAAGGATGGATGGATAGGAGGGGATATGGGGATGAGTCCCTCTGCACTGCACCACTGCAGCCCCATCATCTCCCATATCCCTGTCCTGCAGCCGCTGCTGGCAGGGCCCTGCAGGTGCTACCTGTCGGGGGACAGGCAACCTCTGCAAATCCCCCTCTCCTTTCAGGCCCAAAATGGAAAATTCTCCTTTCAGTGGAAGTCATCTGACCTGCAGCAGGCACAGAGGAGCCCCTGACTGATGCCATGGGCAAGAAGAAGGGGATGCTGGAAGCTCCTGGCCCCAGTGAGCAGCTGGTGGGGGCAGCAGGGCAGGCAGCCCTGCCAGTGCCAGAGAACCAGCCAGCCCTGCCTGGCACTCTCTGCCACCCACCCTTTGCACACAAGTTGAGGCAAATTTGGTTTCACTTTGTCAAGCAGGCAACCCAGACAGAGACCCTGGCACAAGAGGAGGAAAATTCAGCTTCTCCTCAAGCAGGAGACACAGACCGAGACCTTGGCACCAGCACCACGTAGCCCTGAGCCCACCTCCACTGGCACTGACACCCTGGCTCATGGGCAGCAGCTCTCCCTCTTCCAGAAGGTGCTCCTGCCTGTGCACAGGGGGTTCCAGTGGCCCTGTATGGTGGGACAGCCCACGCAGCAGTGCCCCACTGCCAGCACAGGCGGCTCTCTGGGCATGGCCGCTGCTCCAAGCTGGTGCAGGGTCCCGAGGGAGCGGCACAGGAGGCTCACCAGGGGATGGGGGCATGGAGGGCACTGAAGGGATCCACCTCTGCGGAGGGCATTGTGCTGCCAGTGTGCCCTTGGCCATGGCTCATTGAGACAAGTCCGTTATTTTAATCTTTTATTCACCATCCTTAGGCGCCCAGAGCTGGAGTACCCTGGGAGCCATTTCAGCCTATCTATTCATCTATTGCTTATCATTTGTCTGGAGAAGAATGCTCTGTAAACTAAGTGTTTGCATGTTAGTGAACACTTGGGACTCCGATGTATTTTTTTGTTGTCTTAGCTGGGAAATATTCCAATTTTAGAACAAGGAAGAATATTTTCTGACTTTTTGTTTTAGTGGTGATATATGATATTTATCCTTCTTTAATTGATCCTTTTTTTTCCAGAAAAGACTTGTCTCATCTGAGTATGACAGGGAGATCCAGTAGTTAAATCTGGTCTTGTAAAGCACCTGCTGTGCAGGTGAGTTTTAAAAATGAACTTTTTTGTTTGTTTGTTTTACTTCCCAACCTATGAGGAGATGCAGATCTGGAGGAAAATTGAGAATAACAAAGCCATCACAGTGTCATAAGTTATCTTTTTAATCTGTAAAAGGAGGGACTATGTCAGAGCGATACAACTCAAAAGTGGTTGGTTGGTGTGCTGGCTGTGAACGGGAACTGTATGGACAAGTACGTCCATGTCACACGTATGTTCATACAGTACCTATGTGGGTTTTCCCTGCGGCATGATGTGTAGCTCATGCCTACTCCAGAGTGTCACTGCAACCACCTTCTGCTCCAGGTCACTTGTTTGGCTGTATTTAAAAAGCTGAAGGTGGGTCACAAGTGCAGCAGCATCATGTGGGAGAAACCTGTCAGGCTGGGTTCCTTTCCTCACACAACGAGGCAGGCTCTACGTGGGGTTTTAAGTGTAAAAATTCAGTGCCAACCCCATTCATCAGCCTTCAGCAATAAATAGGAATTTGAAATGGGCATCTGGTCAAGGGGATTTTTCACCCTCCGGTCTTGCGGTTTTCATAAAAATTGATCTGTTTGCGTTGTTACGGACGAAGGGTTGACTCCAGAAACTGAGCCATGTGTCTCAAACTGCTCAGTGAAATCGCCTTTGCCCTGCGGTAACAGGCTCAAGTTCCAAGATTTTATTAAAATAATACATCAGTAAGAGTTAAATGTCAATTAAGCTAAATTACTGCACTTTCACAAGGCTGATTAAGAGCAGATCAAGTCAACTTCCTACCACAGCATTCAGAATTATTGCTGTAAAAAACACCTTACGAAATTTGGCAAAAATGTCTTCTTTCAGTGTGAAAGCTCACTTCTTCCTTAAACATGTGGAAGGAACAGGTTTTCCTTTTAATCAGGTCTCTTACTGATAATCCACCAAAAAGTGGGACATCAGCCCTGCTGGCAAAATAAACGAATGATTATGGATGGTTAACTTATTTTTTTAATGAGATACAGGAATTAAATTATTATTTTCAATCTACCATTTTACTTTCTTCTTACAAATCACTACTGTTAAAAAAAGAGCTGTTGTTTATCTTTTAATATATTGAGACTACGAAGACTTAATAAATCAGTGATTCCAATATTATAACAGCTTCTGATAATGTCTCAACTTCACTCTGGAGGCCTCCAATAAGGAAAGGACAAATGTGGGAATCTGGGGTTTCCCTTCCAAGAAATTGAAAATGATAATGGCAAAAAACTAGAAGAGGACAGAGAAAACTGATACCATCCATCTGAGGAAGGAATTGAGCTCATAAATGAATTTAGGACTGTTCCTCAGCATCTTTTAGAAACCTATCAATGCATCCATGCTTGACAATGGCTATGATTGCTGCGCTGGGCAAGAAAATAGGGAGGGAATTCTAGATGGTAAATATTGGGGAACCAGTCCAAGACTATTAACATATGAATACAGGGTTATTTTCACTTCTCTATCAGAATAGTTTCCTTGGCCACAATACTACTAAAGTTTTCCCAGGTATACTAATGTAGTTTGTTTCAGTGTGAAGGATCACTTAAGCTCTAGTTGTGTTTTGTTTGGAAAAAAAATCTCCCTGCTATAGCCGCATCAGAACAGGTTCACTGGTGGAATTTACATCTGCAGATGTGGTGTTTTGTTGGGGGTTTTCTCAGGTCATAATCTGGTGTATTTCTTTTATTGTGATAAGTTTTCACAGATAGACATGTAACAGGTAGTATTTTCCTGGCCTAAGTACATTCCTAGAAAAGTTGGAGGAATAATAAAAAACCAAGGCAAAGCAAACTTAGGTTCTCAAAAAAAAAAAAAATTATCCTCAATGCTGCATCTCTGTAGTCTTTTATTTCACTGTGATGGAACACCACACAACTGAAGAGAGAAATATTCTCAAGTTCAGACTGTAATTGAGTAGAATCTGACTTGTTTTGGGCTGAACACAGAAGTGAGTATAAATCAAGGAATTAACAAGACCAAGAGAACAGACTACTTTCTGGATCCCAGAGTGCCAGTGCTGGAAAGTTTATTGTAATGGAATTTCCAGCCAGAATTTACAGGCTCAGGAGGTTTAGTTGTTTTGGGTACATTTCAGATCAGCAGAGTCTGCTTGGCATGCTGTCTGCTCCTGTGGCAGCACTTAGTTTTATGACAGTGTTTTATACAAGAAGCAAGATGGCCCAGATCAGAAAACCTTGGCAGCTTTATTTCAGCAGTAGCATTTTCAAGAGGAAGGTGCACAACTATTATTCCCTGTATCTGTGGGTCACTGTCTACACTTAAAATGGTTTAAAAGGATGTGCAAACTAAAGGCCTGTTTTCCACAGGCTGTTGGTGTCTGCTCAGCTCTTGTCACTTTTAGTACATGTAGTGTTACAAACAGCAGCTCACAGAGCCCTGGGGAAGGAATACTACTAGTGGAAGTTCAGCAATTATAGTTTACCATGGGACATGGAGTGGTTTCTTTGTGGGGGGGTTATCTTAGCTAGGTGCTCACTAGGGGATCCAAAGATCCTTACTTACGTGCTTCTGAGGATGACATTTGCTGGCAGGGGCAAAATCCCCCACAGGGAAACTGCGTGTGAGCACAGTTCTTGAACTGACAGCACAGCCTGTTATAATTGCGCTTCTTCTTGGATTCATCTGCTGGGGTGTTTCTTTCCCAGTATTTTGGGTGAGTAGACCCACTCTGGGGTCCTGCTTCTTTTCATATCTTTTTCTAGGGTTCATCCATCACCAAGTACTTAAGTCATTCTCACAGTAATACAGTGCTGTTGTGAGGGGTACTGTGAAACTTCTGATCTCTCGCCTTCCTACTCCCTCCCCATTTCCCTGATCCATAAAAGTGTTTAGCCATGACAGTGCTTCTATTCACTTCATGTCCTAAGAAGTGTTAGCTGCACAGTGGTAGTGCTGAAGCTGTTGATCGTGCCATTATTAGATGACCCCTGGCATTCATCAACTAGCTGAGAAGTTGGAGACCACGGAGACCATGAATATGTCCTGAATTCACTTTCAGAAATTACTGCGCAGCCTCCCACAAAATCCATTACTTAAAGGCAGAGATGAAAATTTAGGTAGTGGTGACTAACTTCCAGCTGAGATGATTTTGCAGGGCTACTGCTAGAGAAGAGGCAAGAGTTCAACCCCCTGACTGGATTGAAAGCAGCCTTACTGTGAGCAGCTCCTGAACCTGGAGAGAACATCTGAGTGCTTGTTAAGCTGCTGAAAGGTGGATCTGACAGCTGCTCCTCACGTGCATAAAAACCTGGGAAGCACAGAGCCTTGAAAAAAGGATAGTTGAATGTTAATTGGCTCTAAGTGACTCCTGGTGCCAAGGCTGCTTGATATGGGAAGATGTTGGGGATATAAATAGCAGGAGAGAATTAATTGCATATTGTGAATGAGGAAGGACGGTGGTGTTCAAAAAAAAGGAGTTTTGCTTGGGGTTTTGTTTTGGATATTTTTCTACTTCAGATTTATTTTGGGGTGGTGATGGCACTTACGTATTTTTGAAGTCTGAAACTAGTACTATGGTTATCTGTGGCAAATCTTCTGCATCTCTTATTCTTCACGCCAACTGTCCAAACCCACAGGGAAAGCCTCCCCCTCCCTTCTTCCCTCGGGGCGAAGGAAAAAAACTACAGAAACTGAAGAACCCGAAAGCAACCGAATTATATCAAAATATATATATTTGCATATATTTACAGTTATATACAGCTAGAATACTATGTACAATATCAGGGATCCCGAATACAACCCCTTCCCCCGGAGGGAAAGGGAAAAGGAAAAGGGAAAAGGGGAAAAACAGATATACACAATCAAAAACTAAGAACCAGCAAAACAAAGAACTGGCAAAAATCAATCTCACCATGTCCCTTAGAAAAACAGAATGGCCTGGCACAGCCGGCACTCCCCACTCTCNAGAGACCCACTGCTCCTGAACCTCACCGGAAGGGAAGAGAGGGAGAGCTTCCACTCCCTTCTTATTTATACCTTTGGAAGATGTTGGGGCGTGTGGAATACTGGGAACATGGCCTTGGTTCCTTGGTTACAACCTGGTTACCAAGGAAGGCCTAGAATCAAAACCACTACAGTTTTGTTTTGGTAATTTTTCTACTTCAGATTTATTTTGGGGTGGTGATGGCACTTAGGTATTTTTTGAAGTCTGAAACTAGTACTGTGGTTATCTGTGGCAAATCTTCTGCATCTCTTATTCTAAAGTTTTGGTCTTTAATCCCTTGAAGGAGCTGGTGGTTCTACTAAACAAATCAAAATCAGTCTCATAGTATGTTCTTACTTTTTATCATTTTTTTCCCGTAATATATGAAAAAAATTGCTTTTTTATTTCTTTTAGTTCTTCAGTGGCATAAGGGAGAAAAATCTTTAAATAGATCTGGGCTGAGCCTCTAATGCCTGTCCTTTTTCTGCTGGACTTAATCGTTTTCATATTTATTTTAACAATCTTTTCATGAAGAGGCACTGAAGTCATAAAATGTGTCCCTTCTCCTAAGATTCTCATCAGAGAGGAATTATATTGAAGTAATGAGGCAAAAATTAGCTGGAATTCAACAGTTATAAAAGGGAAATTACCAAAAATGAGGTGTTCTCTAAGCACAAGTATCTCAATACAGTGTTCATATAATAGCAATAAAATATGATCTAGTGATGATGAATCTGCAGAAGAAAATGCTATTTGGATGTATTTCCTATTTTCTTACTGTGATAGAGGAAATGGCAAGAAATTCACTGCTGTCATCACAAAATGTTTCTGTTTATGATTGCTCTTCCTAGTATTACTAAAAATTCAAATTGGTTTACTGAAAAAGCCTGCTATGAACTAGTCACAGCTCACTCATCTCCAAAATAGCACTATTACATACCCTGAATCTTGGGGATGTGTGTGGGAAGGTGAGGGGGAGGGTGAAGCAGTTCAGTGAGAATATCTGCTTAGTGTTTGCTCCATCTCCCCAGTCCACATGGAGTAATATGAGAGTGTTCCTTGGTCTTCCCTTTTCCTTGCAAATGACTCCAGCGATCACACTGATATCAAAATAGCATCAAAGCATAGGATCTTCATAACAACTGGCTCTGTGGCTATTTAAAATATGTGAGCCAGCTCTGTCTCTTTACAGAGGAAGCAGAGGGGGGATGTTTATCCAGCCATTCTTGTTCTTGCTCCTCTTCTACTGCTGAAAAAAGAGCTTGATGAATAGCTCAAAAATCAGCTACTAAAAATCCCTGTTTTGCAAACGAAATGGTCATATTTCTACCTCCCTTGTATAGATAACAGATGTTTGCCTCGATGCATATTGCAGGCACAAATGCTCATCAAAGTGGGTTTACAGCCTTCATCATTAATATTTATTAATATTACATTTTATTATGTGAATGTTATCTGGAATTAACTATGAATCCTCCATTAATGAAGCAAAAACCTGAACTATATAGTTTATCTGCCCAATTGCAGTGTTCCAAAGAAGGAGGAAGGGGTGTATGCTTAAGCACAAAACCAAACTGAGAAATGTTAAAGTTGAAGGAAAACTCCAAATTTTGCCCTGGTGAGAACATCAAGATCACACTTTTCTACACCTATCACCTATAAACTGTATGAATCTGTGATTACAGCTCTAGTTCTCAGATGAGCACCTACCCATACTGCGGGGTGGGACTGCAGCTCTCGCTGTGCCATCTGGTTTTCCTTGGAATTAAACACAGGTACTTGGGGAGGAAGAGATCCTCAGCAAAGCCTTCCAGGTATCTTGGTCAGGATGATTAAGAGATGATGCCTGCAGCCTGCATCTGCTGGGTACCTCAAGAGTGAACCTGTGTTACCAATTTTCACAACTGCAGAGCAGTTTCTTCTTTGTTCTTGAACATTATGAATCAAACTCCAAATGAACCAAATAAAGAATTTTAGTAATTTGCATATACATGGAGATGGAACAATCAGTAATTCTTGGGTTTTAATTGACTGAAGAGCAATTGTAATGAAAAATCAGTAAGTGGAGTGAAATGAGTTAAACCACCTATTTCTGATCCTGCATTTCCTGTAACGTATGTGGCTGAATTAGAGTGCCTGAGTTAGTGCAAAGCTACAAACCTGTGTGCAGTGCATTGCTCACCTAGTGAGCTTAACAGAAACTCTGCACAGCATTTCCCAACAGCGTATAATTTAGTCAAATCAAGGCCCTTTGTTTCCCAAAATGCTATGCCTATTCCTCAGTAGAAGTTATCATGATGGCAAATTAGAACTCTTTTTAAAATTTCAGTTATTTAAGTTAAAATGCTGCCTGGAAAATCTCTGGTTTTTCTCTTACAGTGTGGAAAGTATTATTTTCCTTTTCATCAGAACAAAAATGAGTGAAGAATCACTCACGTTGGCCCTGCTGAGCCCTGTTGGCCCCATCTGGAGGTGCTCTGGTCCCGGGGTGCCCATGGGATGCTTTAGCAGGGCCACGGGAATCCACTGCTGTTTTCCTCTCATGCCTAGTGCTCATGGTGAAGCATATTTTGCGACAAAGCACTGAAGCATTTGAGTGTTTGAAGGGGTTTTACGTTGGCTTGGAGGGTGTGTAGGCTCAAACCTGGGGAGGCTGCACTACTGGAACATGTTCACCTGTAGGCTAATTGTCCTGGGGTTCTATATCTGCCCATGGCAGAGGGTTTGGAATTAGGATCTTTAAGGTCCCTTCCAACCTGAACTATTCTATGATTCTATAAATTATTAAATAGAAACCATTCTTGGATAAAGACAGGAAACAGAGCATTTTCAGATAAGAAGTGGCTAGCTATAAAAAACCAATTTGGCAACCTCAGTTACTGTAACTACTGTTATCAAAAATGTATGGAAGGCATATTTTCATGCCCACTTACAGTGCTACACCTAAGCAAGGCTACTGCTTAAACAGCATGAATCTTACACGTGAAATGATTGGATGTGTTGGAACAGGACTGCTTTTCTGATTCTATTCAAATCATGCATATTTTATTTTCTACTTCCAAATCTGATGAGAAGAACTAGGAGTGACTTGTCTGGGGAAGATGCTGCTCAACAGTTGTAACTGTGCACTTGTTTACCACTTCACCACTGCTCCAAAAGTACGTAAGTAACATGTTAACAAAAGTACATAAGTTTAAGTAAACATTCCTTAATCTTGCCTTGTAGAAAATCTAATTGGGATTAGTTAGGGAAATGAAGCACATTTTTTGAGATAACTAATTCTTGAATCTTCACAGTGGGCCATGTTTTCAAACCTCACAACCGTAATGGTTAATATGGTTCATTTCTGTGTCATCATATTTGACTTCCAGATTCATAACACAGTAAAATAAGTAATCATCAGTGGATAGAAAATTCCCCTGGCAAGCAGAAAGGTAGTGCAGAGGGCACTTAAAAACAAATGTGGGCCTGAAACAGCTTGTAGTAATAGGGATATTTGTACCTTTACAAGTACCAGTGGTTATTGAAGAACATAAGAAAGCAGAGTGTAGGTAGAAATAGTACAACTTTACAAGGTTTTATTTTATGTGAATAAGCATAATTGCAAAATACATTTGCCTCTGCATATATAGATTAACTTTAAGACTAAAATAATTTCTGAAAGCAAAAAGTAAAGTGACACTTCTATTATACTGACTGACATTTCATTATTTAAATGCTTAATGTGCTTTTTGCTTTTGGGTAATTAGTTGTCCGTTTGCAAAAGCAATTACAGTTTAAATGTTGCCAGAGTTTTTCCAAAGGATAACTTAGACATTTTATCCGGTGGCTGAATTGTGGTCAGACCTAAGTAAAGACTTGCACAAAATGCATTTTCCTCAGAGGGATATGTATGGGCAAAGAATGGTAACACATGGGTGGGATTCATGTGTTTCAGAGAAAGATAAATAAGGATTTATAATCAAGTTAGCAGATGCTGCCATGCCAGAGTCTTCATCTGATTAACCCCATGCTACAGTAAAAACATTGTTTCTTACATACCTGCAGATTTTCCCTCATATCATACGGGTGCAAAACGTTTTGCTTAGGTTCTTGCGCATTGGTTTCTCCCACGAGGCTTGAATGCTTCCCCCCATTCCCACCACCCTAGCCAATTATGATTCCTTGAATCACTCTTTTTTTCTGTGTTTCATTCTTAGGGAAGGTTATTCTTTATCCTTCAGTACAGGCTTATACATAACAGTTCAGCTGAAGGACGTAAGCATAAATGAGGGAAGTAAAAGCTTCCACAGTAGCATTTAGAAAATAATAAGCGTCTTCCCTCTCCAGGACACCTTGCTGCCATGTGAGCGAAATCAACACACAGCAGAGCTGTGGACCCAGCTAAAAGTGTAGGAAACTTTCTGAGAATTTATTATTCATAATAGTCTTGCAAAGGTACAAAGGTGAAGTAATGGCTCCACAAGCTTTGTGTAGAAATGCTTCCCCATTATGCAGCAGTAACCACATCCCAGTTTCCTGCTGAGGAGGGCTTGGTGTGTTGCCAGAGGAGTAATCAGGGCTCAGACACAACAGCCACCAAGCACGGGAAAAGCTGCCGAGTCAGAGCAGCAGGACGTGCAAATGCAGCTTTCAGTCCAGCATCTGACAGAGTTTGTGCAGGAACTGTCTGCCACACCTGGAGGTTTTTTTCCTAAGATTTCAGAAGTGATTCTGTTCCACAGTGGGGTAAACCCGAGCCTTTTTGAAGCTTTCTGTGAGAAATAAGATGGAAAGACTATCCAGTGGTAAAGAGATTCACCTGCAATCTCAGGTCTCAAAGTCACATTCAAGCTGGTCTTGAATTTGGCTTTTTTTTTTTTTTTTTTTTTATACATTTATGTTTTTATCTGTCCTGGAGCTTTTCCATTTACTGCAAATTGATATTCCTTGAGACAGCCCAAGTGAGATTGATAACAGCACTTACAGAAGTCTGATACAAAAATTCAATTCCTGCCATCTTCCAGGTACAGAAGGTTCTGGAAGTGGCCTAAGGATCACATGGATTGTATAGTATTTCAAAAAGGCATTGGTTAAATCTGAAGGGTGTCTATCATACTCTTTTTGCTTATCATCACAGTGGATTTGAAGCCAGCAGCTTTTAAACATCCTGCGGTGCTTTAGACCAGAAGGAGGAAGTTTGCTGATTAAGATTTTCTTGGTTTTGATGAATAAACTCCTGGCAGTGCTGAGGCCAGGCTGCTGCTGGCTGTTACGTTACTGCGCAAAGTGCAGTGATGTTCCTAATGTCCAGGTTTGTCCGGACTTTGTGTTTCTTTCTCATTGGAAGGGTGACAGTGTTATGGGTGATCAATAAATTTGCTCAATCAAACAGAAGTTGGTATAAGCACTTTGAAATGGTTAAAAGTTGATGCTTTAATAGCAGGCCCAGACTTGCAAAAGGGAGGGGGAATGGGGGTTCCGCTTGCTGAATCTAACATGTTATGTTTTATCTTGTAATGTTGCAAATGACTAACCCTAGCGACAGTTGACCTTGTGATTCTGTAAGTTCTTTGTTCTAAGTATCTTAACAGAAATAGAATGCATTCACAAGTGAGGAGTGAAGGATTGCAACTGCAACAATTTATTGGAAACTTCATGGACTAAACCCCCCCCTCGGACTGAACCCCAGCAACGGGACCTGGCAACAAGGCCCAGCAACAGGACAAAGCCCGCGAAACCAGAACCACTGTTCTGGAAACCTGTGAAATGGANGGGAGGAGAGTAAAAGGGTATAAAAGATAGGTCCTGACTTGTACTCGGTGTTGACTGCTGGCAGAACAGGAGGTTCCCCGGGTCACCCAGCGCGCTGATTTGCTCATTTGTCTCTTTAATAAACTTTTCCTATCTTTTTAAATTACAATATCTGGTCCCTTGACAATAACAACAGCATTAGCACTTCGCACACACTTGGCATAGCGTTGAACAATGAATAGCTGTTGTGTTGCTCCTAGATTTGCTTGGAAACATATTCACTAAGGACCTGGTTATGCAGTCGAGTCTTTCTGGGCAGCTCTCCGAGCTTCCTGCAGAAGTGTATGCCTGAAACATTAAATGTAACTTCATGCTCAGGATTTGGGGTCCTCTCCTCCTGTTTCCTTATGAATGACTTCTGTAAGGGAAGATTATAGCAAAGCAGGCAAACATCTAAACTCTCCTTAATGCCTATTTATAGTGCCTCTGCAGATGATGATCTTAGCTATATTCCCACTTTATAAATGACTTCAATATTTGGGTTAAACAGACTCACGTGCAACATTTGTTGGTCAATTACCTCTTAAATTATGTACATTTCTGTAATTAGGAAATGCAATTTTGCTTCTATACATAAAGATGTTTTTTTATTTTCCTAAATATGTAGTTAGTATACCTGGAATGATGGCTTGTATTTGTACACAGAAGTTAAATTAAAAAGAGTTTTTCTTTGAAAAGGGTATGATTCTGTAATCAGTTTTATTTCTGTGTGTATAAGGTGAATTACTGATGGAGGAGTCAATGGGTATACAATTTCTAGACATCCTGAAAGCCAAATGAAATCTTTATTTATTTAAAGAGCAGATAATGGATGTTATAAAGTCAATATTATCCTAAAACTCAACTACTTGTGAATTTACTACAATTCCAGTAAGAAGGTTGAATTGCCAAGGAAAAGGCATTCTTGAATGACACCTTAAAATATACATAACATGAAATCTCATTTTACAAAAATAATTGAACTTTGCCATGGAAACATTAACCAAAGATGTAAATATTTTTAAATTTGTTTTCCCAACAAGACAAGGTGAAAATTAATCTGACAACAATGTGCATGATGTGTGTGATCGCTGTCAGCTCCATGATCTTATCTTTGGAGATGTCCTTGAAGAAAATTCACAAAGTGAAGCTTTGACTTCTCAGGCTGTGTAAAAGCTGAAGATTCTCGGTTAACACTGATGTATTTATGCTGACTTTTACCTGATAGTTTTATATTCTTATTGTGAACAGTACTGAAACAAATTCATCCCTACTGTGAACAACATTTAAGCATGTGCTCGACCCCTTGCACATTTGAATGTTTTATTCCAAATTCCCGTTCAGACATGAATCACAACAGTAAGAGTGGCAAATAATATCTTTACTTCTTACACATTAATAATTTTTACATAATTTCCCTGTATGAAACTTCAATATCTAAACCAATTGTTTAAAACTCAGTTTTGTCAAGCTATTGTGCACTTTCATTAGCCCACACTCCTTCCTCTCTAGCCTAAGTTTTCATGGAGAGAAAAGAGAAAACGCAATGAATTAGTCTTAGCAATCTCTACTGAAGTACAAATTAAAATTTATTCCATTTTAGTGCTGCAGGCAAGTCTTGTGTCTCCAAATCTCAACTTCTTAAGCCAGGTAATAGCCCTGCCAGAGGGGATGTGACACGGGACCCAGTGGTCCAACATGAGCTGATTGGTGACATCAAGACTGGAGCCAGCCTGGGCTGCAGTGATCACATACTGCTGGAGTTTGCAGTCCTGAGGGATACAGGTCAGGCAAAGACTAAAGTCAGGACCCTGAATTTTAAGAAAGCAAACTTAGAATCATAGAATCTTAGAATCAGATGGGTTGGAAAGGACCTCTGAGATCAAGTCCAACCCTTCACAACCACCGCGTTACCAGACCATGGCACTAAGTGCCACGTCCAGCCTCATCTTAAAAACCTCCAGGGACGGAGAATCCACCACACTTCCAGCTGTTCAAGGAATTAGTCAATAGGACCCCTCTGAGAAACTGCCCTCAGGGTAACAACACAGGCTGGGGGGTGAAGGGATTCAGAGCAGCCCTGCTGAGATGGACTTGCAGGGTACTGGTGGGTGAAAACATGGACATGGCATGTTGAATTCTATGAGGAATGCTCTGTACCTGTTTACATTTGTACTGATAAAAATATATTACAGCAAGTAAAAATATTACCCCTCAGCCTTAATTTTTATTAACTAACCAGATCAGTCTTATTTAGGTTCTGCTCCAAATTAAGCACTCAAATACCCTCAAAATCTGAGCAGGCCCTTATCCTTGTTTCAATTCAGTTTATGTATTTGTAAAACAGTACCTTAGGTGAAAACTTATCATTGCTTGAACCGTACTAAGGTTTCCAATTCTATTGTAAAGTATCTTTTCTTTACTGTATGAGTACCAGGGATATCAAAGTAATAGGTAGGACATGCTTTTCTAAATGGCCAGGACTTTATGTACTGTCAGTACATATGTACTACAGTAATTTACAGCCACTTCTGCATTTCTTGGTAATTTTTGGTTATTTAACAGTCATTCTCTTCCTTAGTCATTTGATGGATGAATTCTCAGCTTAGAAAAATTTTGGGGTTTTTGCTCAGTTTTTGATCTTGCACATTGTATGTTTGAACTTAATTTCTATTTCAGGGTTTTGCAGCATGATGTATTTATTTTCTTGAAGATTGACAATACCTATTAACTGCTTATTGTCTACATATTTTTTTCAGGACACTTGTACTTTTGTTTCAAGGATCAAGAATGAAAATTAACAGTTTTACAAAGGTCTTCAGTTGCAGCCAGATTCCCCTTTCAGCTCTACCCACCGTATTTCCTTATGTTTATTTTTAGTTCTAATCCATATCATGTCCAACCTTGTGTGACACTGTAAAATAGTGATCTGTACAACTATAGTGTCATTATTCTGACCTCAGCATAATGCAAGGATTTAAAAGAGATCTTGAAGGAAGAGATAATGAAAGCAGTTATAGCCTTGTTATAATTGCTGTGGGTGAAGGATATGCACCAGACAAGTTGTAATTAAAGAAACAGAGATAAAGAAAAAAGGGTATAAAATGAACCAAGGGTTTTTCAAAGATAGGCTGTGTCTGAATAATCCAACAGCTTTAAGTGTGCTAACTGATTTTCCAAGAAATGCCGTAGATTAAATTTATCTGGACTTCAAAAGTTTTATGACTCCTCTGTCTAGAAAATCAATTGTCATTTTTGAAGTCTGCTGCCATGAAGAAATGAGGTTAGAGCCACTTTCTGCTTCTACCATGGCTCTGGAGTGGTGGAAGAAGAAAATTATTCCAATTTCTGGCCTCCTTCGTGGGAGGAACGTTATGTCACTTGTCACTGCCACTTGAGATGTGTACAGTGCCCACAGTCAGTTATTCCTGCTCACAAGTGCCCTGTTTCTATTCTCGGGAGCTACTGCAAACAGTTTTGGGCAACAGATAGATAATTTGAAGAAGGAACTTAGTAAGTATTTTTTTTGGTGCAAGGCACATTCATAACAGGATCTGCTTTGTATTGGAAAAAACCCCCAAGCAGTGGTTGTGCACCTCTGTGCAGTTGTCCCAGTCTTTTCTTATTTCTGTGTTAGTCCTCTTTGCTTCCTTGAGCAGAAGGAAGAGTTGCAGAGCCAAAGTCCCAAGTCCACTTCCAATGACGGATCTCATCTTAGAAGTTCACATTACTGAATTATAATAAAATAAAACATGACTGAGAAAGGACTGCAGGAAGCTGTGTAGCCTTTAGTCAGCTCCTCATGGCACTGTGATTATTTAGTGAGGTTTTTCAAAACTTCTGTAGGTTGAATCCATCTCTCTTCTCAGGGAAACATTTAAATTTTTACCTCTGTGTATAGTTAGGAAAACTTTATTTTAACATGTCATCCAAGTGCCTTCAGCAATTTTTGTCCATTGATTTTTGACCTTGTTCAGCTGAATATGTGTACAACAGCTTATTCCCTTCCACTTTGTGGCAACCTTTTAATAGTTGGAACTGTCTCCTCAGTTGTCTAGACTAGACTGAGAGGTTTTCCTGTTTTTCCTTGTGTATATTCCATCTCTTTTAGAATTTTTATTATATTTTGGTGCTCTTCCATGGATTTTCTTAAATATGTCTGAGTCACCCTTGTGACTTTTTCAAATCTTTTAAGTTGAGATGTCCCAGTGTTCAGCTGAGGCCTTATTGTATTGTGTGGAGTAGAAGGGCTACTTTGACTTTATTTATTTCTAATACTACTTTTGTGCCACGTCAGAAGAATTATGCTTTTCTCAAGCACGTTACTACTGAAAATGAGTAGGTAAAATGCAGCTCACTTACGATGGGACTTTTCACCAAGCTTTCACAGAGATTTACAAATAAAATACCACACTAGCAAAAATGACTAACATGAAATTGCATTGCTCCAGTCCTTTAGATTTACCAAGAATCCCAAACTCTGTTGACAAATGCTATTTACACAGTCCCAGCAATTTATTACTGACATGTTATCCATAACATAAACATAGAGAGACATAATGTAGTGTCCAGCCTCACCAGACTAAGATTAGCTGGCTCAGCATTTCCCGACCTGCCACCTTCTTGATCAGCATTGCTATCAATAATTCTGTTTACTGGCATTACAATGCCAAAAAGATAGCCACAAGCTATCATACAATATATCACAACTTCCCAGGCACAAATACAATTAAATAATTTTATTAAAACAAAAGAAAGAAGGCAATACAGAGGGTGTGATGGGAAAGTGAAATACAGTGCTCTGCGGGTCTTAACTAAATATTTGTACTGTGTTCATCCCTGTTCAGCAGAACATATTCCTGTTGTGATGGCTGAAGATGTAATAAGTTGAAGTTGTCTTCATGCATCATTCATAAGCAGAAACAAAGGGTGGAAAACAATCAATTTAAGAAAAGTGAGGGGGTTTTTCTGAAAAATTGTACCAAAGGCTTCAAAAATCTTTTATTTTTTTCCTGAAGTCAAACCCAATAATTGATCTAGGAGCAGCTGTAAATTTTCCTTGCACTGTCAGGTGCTTTACTGGCCTAAGAGGACAATTTCTCCCAGTCCAAGTTGTAACATGACAAACTCTGTATTTGTATTAGCCACAGAATTCTTGGAGCTTAGATTTTCTTCCTTTTTACTTTATCCTTTCACAAATTCTCCACAAACTGTCAGGTGCCCTGCAGCTTGTATGGCTCTCTGGTTCTTTTGTTGACACTCCCCATCTTTGCTCCGAGAAGCAGTGTTAGCTTTCCAACAGAAGCCAGGAAGAGTGGGTAAGTCAAGGACTGTCAAGGGCAGTGTGACAGATAAGTTTCTGCTGCCGAATTTTCCCCTGGGAGCTGGAGTGAATAAAGTCTGAGTGAAAAGAAAAGCAGGCTGGAGGATCTGGGTCTGCAGCATGCAGGCATCTCCCTCTAGAACTCACTTATTAAGCTCTTGGGGCTTGTTAATTTTATGGTCCTCGCAGACACGATGTTGTTAATGTGGAGGAACTGAACAGAGTTGCTGGGAAATGGTGTCTAGATGGTTCACCAAAATGTCTGAGTCACCCTTGTGACCTTTTCAAAAAGTTTCCCATCTGCAGATTTCCAATTTAAGCATCCAGAACCCTTGACACAGAGGACTTTGCAGGATCATTTAACTTTGATGTCTCTCCCCCACCATAATTCTCCGGAACCTCCAGTGGCACTAGGGACAGAAGTGCTTTACAGAGGAGAAAACAACAATTTTTGACCTCATTCTCTAACTGCAATACACAGAGAAAATCTGACTTCCATGGGCTCAGTGTGCTGCATATGATCAGAGAATGATGTCAGCTACTTCTGAGGCTATTGGAGCAACAAGACTACAGTTCATTTTTAAATGAACTAGTGCACCAAACCACACTTAAATAATTGAAAACAGAACAAACCTTTTAAACAGTGTTTCAGTATGAACCAGGCTTGGACATATATATAAATAGAGAGAGAGAGAGAGACAGAGAAAGAAAATTTCATGTAAAACTTCCTTAATGTATATTTATTATTAAAATATGTCTGTCTGTTTAATCCTGGCAAGAATACTCTTGAACAGACTAATACCCGCTATAGCAGAAGAAATTCTACCTGAAAGTCAATGTGGTTTCAGAGCCAACAGGAGTACCACAGACATGGTGTTTGTTCTCAGGCAACTGCAAGAGAAGTGCAGGGAACAGAACAAAGGTCTCTATGTCACCTTTGTCGACCTCACCAAGGCTTTCGATACTGTGAGCAGAAAAGGTCTGTGGCAGATTTTGGAACATTTAGGTTGTCCCCCCAAGTTCCTTAAAATGATCATCTCACTCCACGAGGATCAGCACCGCCAAGTCAGATATGGCAACGCACTTTCTGAGCCCTTTCTGATAAAGAATGGCGTGAAACAAGGCTGCGTTCTCGCTCCTACCCTATTCACAGTCTTTTTCAGCTTGATGCTCCAAAGGGCCACGGCAGACCTCGATGATCAGGACGGTATCTACATCCGATATCGTACTGATGGAAGCCTGTTCAACCTAAGGCGACTGAAGGCCCACACCAAGACCTTAAACCATCTTGTCCGGGAGCTGCTTTATGCTGATGACGCCGCCCTTGTTGCCCACTCAGAAGCAGCCCTGCAGCGTTTAACATCCTGCTTTGCAGACGCTGCTGAGCTCTTTGGGCTGGAAGTCAGTCTAAAGAAGACAGAAATTCTCCATCAACCTGCACCTCAGGAAGTCCCCCATCATCCCCACATCACCATTGGCCAAACAGAACTCAAATCAGTCCAGCAGTTTAATTACCTAGGCAGCCTCATCTCCTCAGATGGTAAGATTGACGGGGAGATAGACAACAGGTTAGCAAAGGCATACAGTGCTTTTGGAAAGCTCCATAAAAGAGTCTGGCGAAATAAACACCTGAAGAAAAGCACAAAGATCAGTGTTTACAGAGCCATAGTGCTGTCTACTCTCTTATACGGATCTGAATCATGGGTCATCTACCGCCACCACCTGCGTCTCCTAGAACGCTTCCATCAACGCTGCCTCCGTACAATCCTTAACATCCACTGGTCAGATTATGTGACCAATACATCTGTTCTGGAACAAGCAGCAGTCACAAGCATTGAGGCCATGTTACTGAGAACACAGCTGCGTTGGGCAGGGCACGTCTCCAGGATGAAGGACCACCGCCTCCCTAAGATCCTGCTTTATGGTGAACTTGCCACCGGCTGCCGCAAGAGAGGAGCCCCGAAGAAAAGATACAAGGACTCCCTGAAACAACATCTCAGCCTTGGCCATATTGACCACCACAACTGGTCTACTCTGGCCTCCAATCAGGAGTCCTGGAGACACACCATCTACAACGCTGCTGATGCTTTTGAGAAAGCACGCAGGATCACCCTTGAGGAGAAAAGACAATGCAGAAAGAATCGTGCCTTGCAGGATATACCATCTAAGGAGTCTTTCTGCTGTGCCTTCTGCAATCGGACTTGCCTATCTCGTATTGGCCTTTTTAGCCACCAACGCGCTTGCAACAAACGTGGGTAGAGCCCTTCCCAAATCTTCGTTCGCGAAGCTTAGCCATGATGTCTGTCTGTTAAAAACAGGCATTAGGCTGAGAGTTTCTTGTTGCTTCTTATGATATTCTTTGTGGATTGCCAATGCCTATTCTAAGAGCATTGCTTTAAAGAGTCTCCTTTGCCAGCCGTGCCCCAAGGATTGTGGGAGAGGAAAGTGCAATGAAAACCTGGTACTATCTTCAGGAACACTGTGTGAGGAATATAGTTGCTCTCCTGTTGGGAACATCTATCCCAGATGATAGATGTTCACAGAGGATGTATCAATGCTGACCATGCAGTCCCTGCATCATGTAGCCAGACTAAATGCCTGGAAAATACTTGTATCAGACAGCTATGGAATCACTGAGTTCCATTTTACAACCAGGTTTTTAATCATCTTCCAACAAGGCAAAATGCAATCTGCCCGTGAGTGAACCTCCTAAGTCTATTCTGTAATAAGGTTGTACCAAAAAATGACAGGTGCAGTTTTACAAGGTGCTGAACCCACTCCTACTGTGGTTTATGGCTTTCTGTTCCCACTGTAATCAAAATTGAATATATTGATATATTCATCAGCACTACATAGAAGAGCTAGGCTCCACTGAAATGCAGTTTCAATCTCAACTCACTTTTGATGGATTGGTTTTGTTTGTGAATAATTCTATTTATGATTCCAAGTCCTTAATAAACACTGCATCTTCATTCATGGCCTCTTAATCTTCCATGAGATTGCATCTTGATGTGATTCCTCAGCCTTGTCCCTTATTATGTTTTATTATATCTGCTGGATTGTATGTGTACTGGAAATAAAACAAACTTGGTGAGCTAGTTGCAGATAATCTTTTGCTATCCAGTCTACAAGTTTGGGTGGTAGTTTGAAATACATAAGATCTTATTATACTTTTCAGTTCAGTTCTCATAGCTGAGCAAAAGTAAATCCTTAAAGTGTAAATAAAATGCAGAAAATTACTACCAGACAGATAGAACAATATAACCTCAGAAATTAGAATTTGTTTCTGAGTTCACTGTCTAGCAGTTACAAGAATTTCTCATATGGAAAAAGCATTTATTCTGTGTTACTTTAATAACTTGCAAGACCTTCTGCAGGGAGTTCATATACTTACTTCATATTAGAATTCTCAAAACCTTGCCGTATAGTAATATGCTCATATTCTCCCCCAAACTAGATTAAGTAAATAAGACTTATTTCTTATATATTTCTGCAGCAAAATCTAATGCTGGTAGTCTTGCTTGTTTTGTCTGTATTAATGCAATCTGGGTAATGCTGATGAATAAATCACTGAATGTGTAATAGCATCTATTTACTCTGAATGGCAACATTTTAGTCCAGACAGGAAATGACTATTCATGGATTTTATTTTTTTTCCCCCCCTTCTCCTATTATCTGAAATTAAATTAATTGTATTGTGTGTTGCCACTATAGAAACACGTAAAATTACACCTCACAATAAAGTAGTGGTATGTTTTCCAGTCTCCATGTGAAGGTATTTAACATCTAGTTTGCAAGTAAATTGCTTTTCTCACTTTTTGTTGCATGGTGCCAGGATTGTAACAATTTTGTCAAAACAAGGCCTTTAATTACTGCACCTTTGTGATGATAGGTTATTAATGCCCACAAAATTCTTGACAGATTGCATGAGAAATTTAATAGAATGAAAAGTTTGATCATCACTAAAAAGTGAATGAAGTGGATTCCAAACCTTATGGACCTGTCATAGGCAAAAAGTTATTAACTTGATTTTTATAGCTTTTGCTGGTCCTCGTGTTCTCCAGTGACAAATGTATCTGGTGTACCAACTACTATTCTGCAGGAATACAAAGAGGAAAAGAGGGTCTATTTTGCACTGCTTTTCAGTGTATTGAATTTAGAGCAGTTCAGTGAGTTCAGCCAGTCCAGAGCAACTCATTGTCTTGCAACTCTGTGCAAGTTTCTACTGAGTGCAGCTGGTTTAATTCCTCACGATGAAGCATCACCACTCTTATTTTTAAAATAAGAATACCAAACAGTACATGGTGTCAAATATTAAACTAATAACAGTGTTAATGAATTTTCCTTTTTTTTTTTTTCTCTGCTTACACATTGGCCAGAAAGAGATACGACAGTGTAAGGTTTGTGTTTGTAGTCAATGATCTCAAGGTCTTTTCCAACATAGATGAAGAATCTATGGTCTGTGATTTCATTATATAAAATTATTGCTAAAGATATTTTAATAATTCTTGAACTCTATGAAAATGGTCTTTTATGACTATTTTCTACTCATTTTTTGGTTGTGTTATAGGATTGCATTCTGATCTCAGACTTGTATAAGTACTGGATTCTGTAAACAACTAAGTTTACAATTTTTAATTTGTGTGATTATAAACATCAGTTCTGTAATGCACTAAAATACCTCCCAAATTGCTGATTTTTTTAAGCGACTGGAAATACTGTTCTTGCTTTTTAGGAGCCAGGAGGACAGAACTGATTATTAGAAGGGAGAAGGGTCTAATGGGTTGAAGAATTGGACCTACCAGCTACCCTCTCCTTGTAAAGGCACCTCAAGTTTCCCTTGAAAGGACAGGAGAGAGTGGCTAATGACCAAAGTCTGGATGTTTTACTGCCAGTGACTTCCTTAATTTATCTTCACTTAAAGTTTTATTCATGCCCCAAGGTTCTAGGAGGTTGGTAGACCTCTTAGAAAAGAGACTGCTGGTACCTGGTGACTGAAGCAGTTGGAGTGATGTTGAACTGATGAATCCAGTAAAACATGAACTCTGACAAGGTTGGTATAAATAAAAGCAAGTGCATTCATGCAGCTCATTCACAAATTGCAGGTTATTTGCAGATAGTCATGCTTATAAGATGGATGACTCCATAATTACTGATAACAGAAAACCTAATACTATGAAACCAGCCATGTAGATTTCCTTTATTCCCCTCACACTTATAAGGTGCTTTTGAACACCTGGAAGGCTGGGGAGTGGGGTCTAGCACAGGAGCTTGGCAGAGAAGGAGGAGCAGGCATCAGGAATATATTATTTGCCTTTGACTGAAACTGAACCTGCTCGCAGGAACATAACGAACCCCTGAATGATGAATGCATTTCATATAAATCAGGAAATCCCCCTTTCTTCAACTCCTAGCTTCCAAAGCAGTGGGCAGTGCTTCCTGTGCTACACTCATGCCTATGAATTTTGGGGCCAGGGCAGCACAGAGGCATCTCAAGGAGTGTAGCAGGTCTGCTTTGCAGGGTGGTTCTGTTGGAGGAGGAAAGGTCTTGTCCACTCTAAGGTTTCTTTTAAAGACTTTTCTCACTGTGTATCTTGTAAAAGGAAAGGTCTTTTAGAGTCATTTGGGTCTGGGTAGTGCTCAGGAGTTGGCCTCTGCCTTTCAGCTGTCTGGATTTCCATTTCGTGAACAACTTTTTAGTGTTCCTTATTTTGCCACGCTGCTTCTGAAGTATGTGCTCTGCTCCTGGCGTTGGAATCGGATTTCCTGGATGACCGATTGTGCCGAAATAACTTTGTAATGGTATGTATTATTTCTTTTCCATTTAAGATGGGGTCCTGGGAATATTAATTCCATACATTTGTAAGGGTTCCCTGACTCCTTTTTTACCATTCAGTAACACACAAGACTCAAAACTTAGGTTAGAAGTGAGCAGACAATATGGGGTAGGCAGATGATGACTGGTGATGACTAACGTAACACTCACTGGTGGAACATAAAAGAAATGAAAAATGTAGGGAATAGAGGGGAAAGGTAAATAAGCAAGTGGTAGTATGTAGAGGGTAAATGGTCTCTGGAAACACCATGGGGAGGCTTGTGTTTCACTGGAATAATTCAATACAGCAAGATTTCACATACCAGCCCTTTATGAGTGTTCTACTTATGACAAAAGCACTCATTTTACTGGAAAGAGCACTGATCCAAGTAGGACTGTTCACATGAGCAAGATTTATCCACCAATCTTCTTCTTTCTTTGAATAGTAATATTATACCATATCAAGCCTGAGTAAATGTCAGCTGATGATACTTTTGTGGCTCCTTTAGGTAAATATTTCACGATGTATTCTAGATTCTGTCCCTTTTCTCAGAGGCTGTTTTTTATTTTGCTTTGTTGCTGTTGCTGAGTTCTCTTTTTTTAAGCTATGTTCAAAGAAAATAATAATTAATTAAGAAAATTACCTATACAACCAGACTTTGATGGCAGTGCAAACAGTGACATTCACAGGAAGAAACACTTTGCAAGCTGACAAACTATTTCAGTAAAGCTCCCATAGCATCTCTGTGAGGGAAATGATAGGGTTCATTTTTTTCCCGTGTTTGCAGTGCTGAAGCACGTGGACTACCTAATTTGAACCTTTAGATAATTAAGAATAGCCTTATATCATTAATGATTAAATGCATGTTTAAGTGCTTTCACTTTCTCTTGTGAAACTATTTGCCATCTTTAATTAATACAGGTACAGCAGAGAGCACTTTGCTGACATTTGACTAATCCACACAGAGCCACAGTGAGACTCCAGGTAAACTACATCTTCCAAGGCTTTAGAGTTTGTAGTAGGACACAGTAGCACTTGCTGACAAGTGGTGCCCCAGTTTTGATCTCCTGCATCTATATTGTAGGGATCTGGGGGGCAGGATTGCTCTTTTCTTTGTTAAGAGACCCTGGGAATCATTGTTAAAATAAATGCTTTTCTTCTGTGAATTAGCAGCAATTAAGTGCAGATTTTTGGTGATGGTAACGAGGTGACTCAAAATGGCATTCTTTTGATTTGTAATTCTGCTAATCGGTCTGTGATCAAGTTTTGTTATTTCATCTGTATCTCAGGCACAAGGATATTTTAAAGGAATGTATTGTATAAATAGAAGCATGAGTTTATTTGACAAGTGTTTGGTCTCTGTTGTTTCACTATGACAAGGTTAAGAAGTTGCGAGAGAAATGTTCAAGTAACTCAGCTAGTCTTCCTTATAAAACTTTGCTTTAAACTTCCTTAATTGTGACCAGTCTCTTGGGTTTTCTACCTCTTTTCCCTTGTTGAAGACTGACAGAAAAATCCAGGCTTCTATTCTTCCCATTTTTCTCAAAGGTATAACTGAAATTAAGTAGACTCAGCTGAGGTGAAACCAGTGGAATTACTGCCACAACTCTCGTTAATGGGTTGTACCTGTGTTGTGTACTTCATTCCACAGACCCACCTTGCTGAGCAGTTCTATGCTATGCAATACATCACTGTTGTTTTACACTACCAGTTTCTTATTAACATCCAATTTAAGAGCAATCCACAGTTGGAGAACTTATCCTTTCCTTTATGACATAATTATACATAAAGCACTTAGTGCAAAAGAGAACTTATATTTTTTTCCCCTGGAGCTGAGAGTGCTACAATGTTGCTTGCAGGGCTTTATGCTTAAAAAGCAAATCCAAAGTAAGCAGAGACATTTTTCAAAATTTATTGTCTTTAAATTAAAAATAAGCAACCCAATGCTTAATTTAACATTATGTTTTTGATTAAATTAATTGTTATCTTTGACTTCTAGATTTATGTCCCTAGTAAGCATGACTAAGCCAAATTCTATTAGCTTAACACTAGTGGCTTCAATTAATTTTATGCTTTTGTAGCTTTGCCTAGCTGTGTTTTAAAGCTAGACTATTTAAAGAAACATCAGGGAATTTAAAATTTAAGCCCGTCCATTTTGTCCCCTTTTAAGTCTCTCATGCTTTAAACATTGGACTTAAAACAAGAACATGTAAGTACGAAGCCTGAAGTTACTAGCCACAAGCAAATAAAAATTCAGTTTATAATGTTATCTAGTTTACTGGGCAATTGTTTCTTTGCAAAGGTGCCTTCCACAATCTGAGCAGTGCATATCATTAGCTGATAGAGAAGTGATGGTTGTTGCTCACTATCCCTCCTGAGATACGAAAAAGCTGGGCTCTTACTTACTACCTCTCCTGCTTTCCTTCCCTGTTAAACTTTCTGCCCCTGCCCACAGTTAAGGTAAAAGGAAAAAGAACTGGGCTGCTCTCTGTCTGTTGAACACCTTTATTGCTGCTTCTTGGCCTTTGAACTGGCAAAGGCCAGTTGTGTCCTTTCGGAGGGGTTCAGTGCTTGGGGGTCAGAGGGGCCCT
The DNA here is from genome assembly GCA_013399855.1 of Oxyruncus cristatus. Taxonomy (NCBI): domain Eukaryota; kingdom Metazoa; phylum Chordata; class Aves; order Passeriformes; family Cotingidae; genus Oxyruncus; species Oxyruncus cristatus. The sequence goes on from VXAY01002306.1 coordinate 159,472, forward strand.
GGTGCTGGAAGGCTCAGTTACAACGGCAGCTGTTCCTGCCCTTTCGCACCGCACGGCTTTGAAACGAGGTCTGCAAACTCTGCACTCCTATTACACCTCTACAGGATCAATAAACACCGAAAACCGGGTCAAACAAATTAACTTGGCATCTGGAACACAGGGTGAGTTTATACTAATATTTAGGGTCAAGCAGGAGGTCACCCTCAAGGTTCCTGTGACAGGTACTGCAGCAGTCCCCAAGCAGGTTTTGGCTTTGGAGCAAAGCCATCCCTACTGTGATGGGCAGACAAGGCCAGCCTGTGCAAAGATGAAGCCCTGACCATTGCTGCCCTCCTCTTTAGACACTACATAGGGTGAGAAGATGGAAGCAGTAAACTGGGATAATTCTGTACCCATCCTGTGTGTGAGATGTGCAGTGTGAGCATGATTCAGAGAAGGATGGGAGAGGTAAAGAAGCAGTTTCAAAGCTCGACCTCCCATCTGAAAATTAAATAGATTTTTGCAGCCTTGAGAGGCCAGTGCCTTAGGGTAAAACTTGAGGATTAACAGAATTACAGGAAGGCAGATAGGAGCTGCATTAAGGTTCTTAATGAAACTTAAAGTCAACACAGTCCAATGCTGATCCTTCCTTACAAGTGTCAAACCTCATATCAGCTCCTTCTTTCCATGTTGTCTGGTTTTGGCTCCATAACCAGGCATATGAAAGATATAGGTGGCTGTGGTTCTTCTGGATCAGAGTAACATTGAAATACAAGGGTAGATTTTCTCCAAAACACCCCAAACTTCTCTGATTATTATGTTCCTCTAAACCACTTCAGTGAAAACTAATGGTGTGCAAATTCCACAGAAAGTATTTAAGCACTTCAAAGAATAATCAATAAATGTCAGTTAAACAGAGTTTTAAAAAGTGGAGGTTTTTATCCATATGGTTTGAATGATCACATCCACATTCATAAATGTAATAACTGTATGCTCATGACAATAAAGTTCAGTAGATTTTGATTGCTGTAACTGTCCTTCCACTATTTGAGAATCCTAGATTGTTCCCTTCTGTTAAATTCTCTTCACTAATTTTGTCCCGGACTAATGTTGTAAGGTACTTAACTTTGTTAATTAAAGGTACAAGCCAAGCATGATGCTGAAGCATGATGCTGCCAATGACATTCTCTATTCTAGACAACTAGACCAAGGTTTTTAACCAACTGCACCCTAAACTCTGTGGCCAATGACTAGGTACTGAGCTGTAACAGAGTAGACCTTGCCTGTATACCTGGACAGTAGCCATGCATAGAAAGCCATACTGAGAAGAGAGCTTTCTTTTTGGAATCAAAACTGTTGTCTAAGCAGGGTAGGCTGTATTTTGTCCTGTGTATTATTTCTTTGTAATCCTCTTGAATTACATGTCACTCAGCTCCTAAAATAATTTTCTTTTTCTGTGTTGATGCTTTTGCCTCCAAATTGCTTCACTAGCTTCTTTTGAGCAAGTCCTGCTTGATAGTAGACTTACTGCCAGGTTCAATCCCTCATCCCTCCATGTGAAGGCCTGGAACAGCTTGATCAGTTTTCACCTTGAACCTTTTTCATCCTTTATTCCTTTGCTATGTTATGCCTTATACCTGGAAGAGGTTTGCTGTCTTATCGCACCGGTCTCTTGACATACATCTCATTTAATCTCCTCAAGATTCAGTTCTGCCAACTGCCCCAGAGCAGACCCAGGCGTAATCTTCTATTCAAGTTGCTGACAGTAATGTGATCTCATTTCACGTTTTTACAGGTTCAAGCACAATTAGGTTTCAATCTTGACTGGCACTTTTGGACACCACAGAACACATAACACAAAGTAAGTGAGAGGATGGATGTTTCTCCTTTTTTTTCCTTAATAACTCTTACACTTCTGTCACAGCAGGATCATAAGCTAATGAGAAACACCAGGTTACAAAATCCAAAATTGATTTTTTTTCCAGCCAAAAAAGGATGCTGCTTTTATGAAAGCTCTATAAATTACCTTTAAATCCTGGTACTTTTAATGTACAAGAGAGCTATGAATGGCCCAGTACACTGCCTATGCGTGCAGCAGTACACAACACAAAGTATCTCTGGCCTTATTAGCCACTCCATATGGCTAAAAATGACTGTTGCATCACAGGATGTTATTTGAGAATAAATTGAAAATGCTTTACCCTGCATTGTAGCATATTCCAATGGTTTTTTCCCAGAGTGAAGATGTGTAATGTGCAATGCATATTTTGGCAAACATGACTTGATAAAAAATGTAATAGATCCTTTTGCAAAATTGAGGCTTAACAGCCCTTTTTTTTTCTTTTTTTTTTTTTGGGTGTGTCTGGGCAGTTAATTTGATTTTGGGGGTTTTGTGTGTGTGTTCAATTTGGGTTTTTTTCTTTGAGGGAGGCATTGGTGCTGATGGTGGTGCTTTAATTGCTTTTCATTTTTTGTAAGTTCCATACCCTGACAATTACAGTCTTCTGGGATGATTGTTCTGCTTGCAAATACAAGCCATCTATTGTCTATGGGCTAAAGTATTTACAGGAGAGACTAGTGAATCCTTATGAGAGTTCTATGATAAAGCAAAAGCTATGTGATAACAGCAACTGCCATGCATCTTTTAATGGGTCAGCTGTTCCCTGTTGATTAATGCTGGTAACTTCTGAAACACTGGAACCCTCTAAGGCACTTCAAACAACTCACAAGTCAGCCTTCCAATTTTTAATGGTTCCTCCTTTTCCCCACAAATGAGAAATTCCCCCTATTTTTTCTCTAAAATTTTTCTAAAATTGCATTTTCGTGCAGGCTAGTATGGGATTGTTTTCAGTACAAGGTAAACTGAAGTTCTTCTGTGGATCTTTGTTGGGGAAACTGCAATTTAAATCTGCTGGAAGAACTGGCTTTCAGAAAGGAAGAAGTGCTTGAAAACAGTATGTGCATATCACATAGACAAATAGCTGCACACTGGCACGTGTAACAAGCTGTGTAACTGCTCTTGGGCTGCCAAATCAGGATTTCATGATACTTTGAAAGATAATATGTGGAAGTCAGGAGTTGTTGTGGGCATACAGCACTTAACAAGTGATTTAATAAGAAGTTTTAATATATCCTGTCATGGTTTAGCCCATTTCCCTCAGTATTAGAGTAGAAGATGGTTGATTCCAGGTGAAATTCCGGCTAGGTAGCCAATTAGAGACTTCTGTGACGTCTCTCCGAATTACATATTTAACACAAACAGGAAAAGAAGGGTTGTAGTTGTGTGTGGGGCAGAAAGAAATTCAGAGCCACGATGTGAGTGAGGCAGCAGGGCCTCCCCCAGTGGGGGCCAGGCCCCCTCCTCCCCTGGCCTTGGGCCGGGGGCAGGCATGGCACTGAAACCTCTGGCCGAGGCATGTAGCAGAGTGGAGAAGAAACTCCAGAGAAAAGCTGCTCGGCTGAAACATTACAGAAGAAACTTCAGCTGGCGGAGAGCAGAGAAGAACCTGAGATAAGGCAGAAACTCCAAGGTCAGTGAAAA
>VXAY01002306.1:163467-192768 GCA_013399855.1 Oxyruncus cristatus
TGGAAGAAACTCTACAGAGCCCTGGATCCCGTGGTGACGACATGGTTAAATCCTCAGCGACTATGGACAAGTGGCTAGAGGTGGGAGGTAAACTCCCTTGCATTCCAATAGAGAGAAAGAAAGAGATATCTTCAAACTGCAAGAGTTTGGAACTGTTACCTTAAAGACTTTTTTTTTCCCCTCCCTTCTCTTTCTTCCTCTGGACTGTTTTTGAGGAAGAGGAGGGGTGGCATTTGTACATATCTAAGTGTGTTATTATAAGAAAACTAGTTAGAGTTGTGTATATAAGTATTTTCCCTTAGTTCTAGTTGTATAGCAATAAATCTTAATATTAATCCCCATTGCAAAGAGATCTGTTTTGTCTGTGCAAACTCTTCCGACTTATTAGCAAAATTTATGGGTTGATAATACTGTGCAGAAAGCACAGGGGCTAAACCTTGACAATCCTCAAAATAATGATCTCACCTGAGGTGGAGTTAGTGCTGCTTAAGGAAATTGCTGGTTATCATCACCTTGAGAAGAAACAGAAGCTGTTAGAAAGAACCTATCTCCTAAGAGCAAAAAAACCAAAACACCCATTAAAATCATCACTAGAACACCACTCTGAAGTTCCAGTTTATGTGAGTTAGAAATTCTGTCCTTGTGACGCAGCAGAAAAAGAAGGGACAGTGCCATTTTGGAGGGGACATAGGTAGGGACAAAACCCCTCATCGGCTCTATCAGCACGTGTCCACAGACGCTGATGGGGCTTAGAGCTGCTGTTTACAGAAACATTCTGTTTTAACCCCGATTTCAGGTACCTGACAGATGTCTAGGCTTCTATTCAAACCATGGGTTTTGCCTAAAAAAACCTGCCAAAGTATAAGACTATTTTAATCAACTACCAGCACACCTGATGTCAGGGGGCAATTTAAGCAACAGCAATATGATTACCTACAAAATTTAAATCACGTTGTTGGGTTGTGGGGACGTCAGTTTGGTTTTTTTGTTCTTGGGGGGTGGTTTATATCTCTCCCAAAGTTTCCATTTATTTACTAAAATCTATCCTAGAGATATAGAGACAGTGCCAATTAATAGAGTTGACTTCTTTTAAAAGAAGAGCACAATAACACACTCCTATAGCATTTTGTGATTTGTGTATGTCATGCATGCACTCTTTTGCAAACTGTGCACCCTATTGCAAACTTTCAGGAACTAACCACTATTCAGTATTCAGGCTGCATTTGTTTTGTCACACAGACATATTCCATGTTCCTTTGTATAACTCCAATCTCTCATTTAATGAAAAATAATGGTTTATTTTTCTTTACTATTCCAGTTTGCTTCTGGAATAATCCAGCTGTAGAAGAGAAGTACATCACGCTTTTATTGACCAATATTTTCTGCCTTGATCTATTTCATTGTATTCTGTCCTTTTTCCTTTTCATTTGTGTAAACACCTGTTTTGTTGAACTCCTACAGCCTCCAAGGATCTTAGCACTTGATGTGGTTAATTATAACATTCTATTGGATAAATTAGCCTCCAAGGATTTGGTGGTTCAACCCTGAAATGGATCACTACAGATGCAAATCTAATATGCTAGAGAGAAAATGAAATAGTTAAATAAGGGACTTTTCCATTTATATTCTTTTAAAATAGCAGAACTGGTGAAACTGCTTCATGTAATTTTTTCCAGTATTTCTGCATTTATACAGTTTTTAAGCTTAATTTTGTGCTGTGAAATGCACAAATGCCCATGAGCTGGTCATTCTACAAAGAGAAAGGGGGGAAGATGGAAATACGCATTAAAACTACTCAAGGAATTCCCTATTTATTTCTCCTATTCTAAAAATGCAGTTATTTTGGAACTCGCTGACTGTTTGCTGTCACTCGAAAATGCTGAAGCTGAAAGATCTGGAGACTGAAATTCTCTCTCCATGAAATCAGTGAGGTCATTGTCAGCAGTGCTTGTCTCGCTCGTGTTGTTCTGCTAATGCACCTTAATCTGTCCTGCGGGACCTGAGCTAATCACAGATGTTCTGTCGAGGCTGTCAGCACGGATTTGGGCTGCTGCTACTGCTCTCTTGGTTTCCTGCTTTGGACACTTGTCTGGCTGTAATAAAGTCATTAATACGACAATGCTCATTAAGTTTTTTTCATAAACACTTACTCTTCTACATCTAGAGATACAACTGTGAAGCTAATCCGTGTTTTGATCCATGTTACAAGGTGTTTGTGGCAGGATTCAGAGGTTTTATGGCTTCTCTATTTTATGCTGAGTCAGTCCAGCTTGACCTATTAAGGACATGCAGAACCTTTATTTGCTTTGCTGCTGATTTGCTCTCATCATGAAGGTGAAGGATTTAGATCCAGGAGTCTAAGGATTGGTCACATAATTTTATGGCAGCTTGAAAAGTAGAGTGTTCCTACCTGGTGAGGTGAGTCTGTGTTCCACAGCTCTGCACCCTTGGGATGGAACCAAGAACCTACAAAGTGCCAGGAAAAATCTGGTGTTATAGTGTCATATACCTAAACAACAACCTCAGTGACGAATGCTGTACCAAGTCTCGTATTTCACCGTCATTTTAAAATACTGACATTTTGAACATTTAGCTTTGTGTTGTTCATCACTGACTTAAAACAAGTATTTTTGTGTAAATTATGCATCTTGAATTTTTTGAGTTACTTTATAATACATCTTACATTAACGATGTTGCCACATTATAACTGAGGAATTAGTAGAATTTAATTCCCGTACATCAGAAAATATTTGCATTCTTCAAATTATCTTAGCTGAGGATCAGGCCCTTTTGTTTTTGGTGCTAGGAATTGATTCCTGAAATATATGTAGCCCTCTACTCCAGAGATTATAGCTGCTCCATGGTTTCCCACACGATGAAGAGGGGGGTGTGGGAGGGAAGGGGTGGATGTGCTGTGGATTTACCACGTCAGTTCACTTCTTGATGGCCAGATGGGGAACGTGGAAGGAAAGAGAAATTGCAAGGTGGCTCTGAAATTTTAAGGATTTATTCCTACTGGAATAGCTCCTTAAAACAGTTGACAAAAAATACTTCAAGCCTCCTAGTTCCAACACAGGCAGCTAAAAAGATAGATAGATTAAAGCTGGTTTTGAATTCATCTGCAAGTACACGTTTGTAAATATAATATCGCCTTTAGATGATTTGTAAATTCTCAGATTTGTAGAAGGCTTTGGACTCAGAAGAAAAAAAGGAGAAATTGTTCATAAAGAATATCCATTTGTAATTTCAGTGGTCTTGAAATTATGTTATTCAGCTTGCAAACAGTAAGGAAGGTGCAATCTTTTTCAAAGAATTCCAGTCTAAATGGGAATTCAATCGGGAAATGCAATGTGGGGAAAAAAAATGAATGAAAAAATCACCATTTTGAACAGTGTCATTCTTAGGGATAGCCAGGAAAAACTCATTATTTTCTCTTCAAAAAGAGTGGACTATAAATGCCTTTTTGGAAGAATTTTTGTTCTCTTTTCCTTTTCTAAAAAATTATGTCTTCTTTGCAATTTCTTCAGAGCCTGCAGATTGCATAACTAGAAATTCATGAAGAATTCCTTTCTACAAGAAATAATTAATTTAGAGCCAGTCAAGCTATATATGGAGTTGGGTTCTGATAATTTTTTCCCAAATTTGCTAATCCAAATTCACTGATGCACAATACATCTCCCAGTTTATTATTAGCCATTCAAGAGACCCTTCTGTGACTCTTCAGGGTCAGCTTTTGGATTTGATTACTGATGAAAGAAAATCACTGCAGATAAACTTTACCACTGCAACATTCTCTCCCTTCAAAGCCTTTTCAGGAGATTCCCCCCTAAAACCTTGGTTTCTTGGTGATCTCTTTGCTTTGTGAAAACTATTTGTTTATTAATTTTATTTTTGTTTATTAATTTTGAATGTCCCTGCTGTCATAGAGGAATAAAAAAGGTTTCTCTCTTATCCATTGTCTGCTTAAACAGCATTCCATAATAAAACTTCTCAAAAATACTTTAAATTTTTGGCATTTAAAGTATTCTGTTACTATCTGCTCATTAATATGACTATTGACTCCTTCATCTTCAAGAAATTTATGGGACAATACTTTGTCCTGCAAAAGCTGTGTTCATTCTTTCCCATTGTGCCATTTCTATCTGTGTATAATAAATATATTTTTACTTACTGCCTTCTGTTCCTCTGAAACTGAAGATGATTTAAGTGACGCCACACAGGTTGTCACTTGGAATTTTCATATTTGGATTCCTAAGATGCAGACCATGCAGTAGTCCAGGGGATTTTTTTAATTGTTAATTTGTTGATTTGACCTTAAACTGCTTCCACTGGTAGTTCCTGCCTAAGACAGGTCTGCCACTAAAGTGTCTTTGAAGTCTGTGGTAGAGGAGTGTCATCGATACCTTTAGTGAACACTAGTGCAATAAATTAATTTAGCTTTTCTGCTTTTGCATTGTATTTGAGTGCCCTTTTATGAGTTGATCTTTGAACAGCCCCATCTTGGAGACTTCCATTTCCTGAAGTATTGTGGTGAGAGAATTTGGATATCCAGTAAAGGGGATGCAGCTGTTTTGGCTTTGTACCATCTTGGGCTTTTTCAGCCTGACACACCTGGTTCTTTTTTTAATTTTTGAGTTAAACTTTTCTATTTTTTTTTTCAGTTTAGCATTACTTATTTTTAATTATTAAAATACTCTTTAATTTTCCACTGTAAGTGTTTTGTCTCCCTTTTGGTCTTTTTTTACTCATTTCTGAAGTGAGATAGACATCACTGTACGCTGAGGAAACCCCATAAACAACTCCGCCCTGCTCTATTTTATCCTTTTAGCTATTTACTTTATTTTTGTTGTAACTATCTCATTTTTACATGGCTCACCTTTTTAAAGCTAGCCCTTAGTTCTGAGGGAATCTTTTTCCTCCTCACCTCTCCAAAAAAAAAATATTTTGTAGCCATTATTGTAGAATTACTTTTGTAAGTCAAAACCCTCTTTATCAGGGGTTGCTCTTCTTCCTATGGGTTCTCTGGCTTATGGAGTCACTAAAAGAAAAGTAACTAATAATGAAGAAAAATTCTTACTTGTTGAGTAAAAATAATGTGTTACACATTGATATCTGAAGGACCACTTATGCAGTGTACTTGGAGATGTGTTTACTGCATTCAGAGCCTCTCTAATGTTCCTGTGCATTTTCTTGTTTCTGTACCATCCTGATCAGGTATTTTGGGACCAAAAAATTTCTGATTTGGGCACTAATTGGCAATCCTCATATGTGTACTATATTTTTATGCATTCACATCACTTGACAATAGACTATAATAATACTTTGCTTGTCTTCATCCTTTGTCAGTATGATCTGTGCTTTCAGTGGTACTTTTCTTTCTGACATTGTAGCCCTTTTTGTTACAATCCTTCCATTAATTTACTGTTGTACTTTTTCCATTTTAGGCTCCTTACATTTGTGTTGGATATGCTTGGTTTTGGCTTAGCTCCATATTTTTGCATGTCTTAGTTAATTACAATTAGTTAAGGAGTGTTCTTCATTATTTGCTACATTATTTGGCTTATTCCATTTGTTTGTTTTCTGAGATGGAGTTTTTATCACTTCATTACTAGAAAAATTACACAAAATTACAAATTACAAAACAGATCACCCGTTACGGGGACCGCCCAGATTGATTCACTTTTCCACTCCACATACCATTCCTGGAGCACTGTTTACGTGAATCAACAGGAAAGGATGTCAGTGAAAACACACGTCTCAGAGAGGTACCAGCACTAACACATGAATGCTCTTGGATGTGTCAGGATTTTGGAAAGACACAGAAAGCAAGGTCCCTACAGTGCCCCCAGTCTAAGCTGCATATTTGCTGATTTAGAAACACTCAGGACAGCTCCCTGAAGGGGCCCATCAAACTATCTCTCAAAAACCTAAGACTTGTTGGATGACTTCTTTCAAGGCACTAGTTTTCCAGCAGAGTTGGTTTGTAGCAGCACAGGCTCCTCCAAGCAGGTGGACGTCTCTCACCTGGGAGGGTGGTGGGCCTGCAGAGGGGTATAAAAGGGAGCAGGGAAGGGGAACTCAGTGATTTGGTCTCTGTAGGGGCAGAGGAGCTGCTGCAGCCCACCAAGGAAAGAAAGCAGCACTTCTGTAATCCACGAACTTCATTCTATGAGAAGGGCAGCTGTACCACACAAATCAGGTTAAAGGTAAGCAACCTTGCTTCTTCCAGTTGTTTGTGTTTTCTAAGGCTGTTGATGTGGAAAAGAGTATATGGAACTGTGGATATGCTGTGACAGTGAGCTGCTTTCCCCATATGGCTTGTGACAAGAGTTATTTCCCCTGCAACCAGCACCTAAAGTGCGTGGAAAAATTATCTAAACAAAGAAGTACCTTGGGAAGAACAGTATGCAGGTGTCCTACAGTTCCGTCAAGTCGGTACCTCTCTTCTTCCTTGTCAAAACCAAGCTCAGTGAATCCTGCAGCATGACTGCCCAGTAGCCAGGAGCTGAGATGCTTTTACTTGGAAGCTCCTGGGCTTTTCTCTCTTTCCCTTTTTGTTTTGCTTATTGCAGTTTACTGTTTTCCCCCCTCTTATTTGCTCCAAGGGGGCCGGGTGGGCCTGTGGGATCCCCAGACTGGAGGGAGGGCGGGTGTGAGGGGGATGCTGTGGTGACATGGTGGGGGAAGGCTAATGTTGGGGTGGGTAGTGGGTTTTTCTGGGGGTTGGGGGGGCGTTGAGGCTGGGCTGGGGCTGTGGGAAGTGCCTGCCCCGCCCAGGGATGTGTCAGGATCGCCTTCTGTTCTGGCATTGCTGCAGTGAGGGTGGGATGTGCTGGGCTTGGCTCGCTTGTGGCTTCTGCCCAGGAAGGGCTTGTTTTGGAATTATAGTGTCTTGGAAGGGTGTTTAGGGCAAGGGAATGTCCCTGGGTTTGAGTATAGGTGGCTGGGGGGGAAAAATAGGGAGAGAAAGGCTTGTCCAAATCACTTTAGTGGGGGAGAAGCCTGTGTGCCCTTACGAGGTTGTGAGCTGTGCTGGCGGTGGTATTTGCCTCCGGTAGGGTTTCCCATGCCAGACTGGTCAAAACTGAAGGGTCAGATAAAATGTGTCCATGGGCAGGATGGGCTTGCTAGTCTTCCAGCAGCCATCCTAGGAGGACAACTCTAAATCCAAACTCGGCTTGCTTAGCCCTGCAAGGCCATCCGTCCAAGAGAAGGATACTCTAATTAAACCTACGTCCTGAGGACTTCGCTGCCACCGTCCAAGCTTGCTAGGCCCTGGCAGATGAACCTTAGGAGTAAAGACTGGGAACAGCTCTGCACATGCTGAGCCTCACCTAAAAAATCCACTGCGAGGGCTGGAAGGATATATCCACACTTGTAAAGTCCTGTAGCAACAGGCGAGGGACGGAACAGCAGGTGATGAAGTGCACTGGAAGCCGCAGCCCCAACCCTGCATGGAGGCGGTTCAGGACTTTGGTCACCTGAGACTGAGCCCGGAGATGACAGCCTCGTTCGGCAGCATCCTGAATGACCAGGCAGCCTTTTTCAAGGAGAGCACTGCCTGCTCCACACGGAGAGGGGCCTAGAAAAGGTGGCCTGACCAAAGCTCATCTCCACCCTTCACCCGGTTGGTTAACAACAGCCAACGGGCATCTTCTGATGTGGTCAAATAAAGACAAAGAGACAAAGGCATACACCTGCCTTCAAAGGTGTGTCCAAATTGACACTCACATGCTGGAACATCAGAATCATGCTTGATACTGCGGCTGGTGGACGTCCTGAGCATCATTCTAATTGCCCATGAACTGTCACGACTTAACATTGACATTGCTGCTCTCATTGCCCCTCCACGAGGAAGGCAGCCTTCTGGTAAACTCAGAACTGAAAGTCATCTTTCAGGAATTGGTGTCATGATTAAGAACTCTGTTGTCTCCAAACTTGAAAACTTGCCGACAAGTCATTCCAATTGTATTATCTCCTTATGCCTCCCACTACACAACAAGAAGCATGTTGTTCTCTTTAGTGTATACACCCCAACCCTCCAAGCTGACCCCGCTGAAAAAGATAAATTCTACACAGACCTGCATCGCCTTACCCGAAAGGTTCTTGCAGATGATAAGATCTTGGTGATTCCAATGCCAGAGTAGGAAAGAACTCTGAAGCCTGGAAAGGAGTGTTAGGTAAGCATGGTGTGTGGGAAACTGCAATGATAATGGATACCCCTGATAGAGTTTTGTGCAGAGCAGCAGCTCACTGTCACCAACACTATATTTCAGCAGAAAGACAGTCTGAAGACAACCTGGATGCATCCCCGATCCAAGCATTGGCACCTCACAGATTATGTCTTGGTGCGACAAAGAGATGTTTGTGATGTTTGCCATACCCGAGTGATGTCTGGTGCAGAATGTCAAACAGATCACCGCCTTGTGTGCTGTAAACTTAACTTCCATTTTAAGTTCAAACCTAAAAGGGGCGGTATCCCAAGGAGGAGACTTCAAGTTAACAACCTTCCAACAGCTACAGTGAGAGACAGCTTCCAGGTAAATCTTCAAACTAGACTTGAAGATTATTCCACAGATCCCTCTCCCGAAGCGCTTTGGCAGCATATTAAAAATAGCATTCTGCAGTCCTCTGAAGAATCCTTAGGGTTCTCCTTCAAGAGAGGTTCTCCTTCTTGTCCTGTTGCATAGTTTTATATATTTTTATACATATTTATATAGCTGTTAGTATTGGACTTAGAAAGTACCACATTTAACAAACCTAGTTGATCAGACTTAATCCCTGATATTTAAGGATTCATGGTGGGGGTGGTTGTTTCCATGTACAGCATCAGTAGCAAGTTAGTGCCACAAGGAATGGGATAAATCCTTATATGCCAAGGCACCTGCTTGTAACTTCATTTTACTGCTGGGAACCAGGAATTAGTATACTTTAATATTGGGCCTGATGGTGATTCTGGGTCTGAATAATTTGGCTTTTCAGATCTAGATCACTAATACTAATGCCCTTTCTCGACAGTGTGTTGGGACAGTGTGTACCCTGAGTCATTTTCATCTGCAGCTGGATGAAATACAGCTTGACTTCAAACAAGAGAGAGACTGATTTACAGCAGCCAGAAGTGTAGCTATATATTTCAAATATATTTTGAATACTGAGGCTTTCATAACTGAATGCCTATATTTTTCCAGGCCTCCTTGAATGCACAGAGTCTATAAAAATTCGGGATCATACAAATTGCAGAACCAGAGAAAATTGTCCCAGCTGCCTGCTCATTCATTCGCCCAACTTAGTCATCCAAAGCACACAAGGATGACTGTATAGGTGCAATAAGGATCCTTATTTTTCAAGGCTATGTCCTGCCTGGTCTTTCACAGATGTTTTGTGACAATTGCTTGCACTGTCCACAAATTTAGAGACCGGTAGCTCCTGGTTCCTGTTCCAGGAGTGTGTGTGCATCGCTGCCTCTGGAAGAATGGCCATCTCCCTATGCATCTCAGCTTCTCCCCTTTGAGTCATTACAAGGGTGTCTCCTCAGGGAATTATGTGCACACCTGAAAAAGAAAAAAAAAAGAGGGAATATCCTCTGGTGTATGGTGTATCTACAATCTGCCTCAACTTTGTGCTCCAATGAGCTAGATAGCTTGGAAACTGAAACAATGATAGGGAAAAAATAAGAGAGAGAGAGGAGGAACAAATGGAAAACTAATACAAGCCAGAACCAGCACAGAAGTAAACCTTAAAAAAAAAAAAAAANCAAAAAAAAAAAAAAAAAAAAAAAAAAGAGAGAGAGAGAAAATACATGTCATAAAGAAGGGACAGGCAAGACTTTTATATCTGTCAGTTTAGTAGCTGAATTTCCTATAAACTTCCATTGAGATCCGATTAGCTCTGCAGGGAGCAATATAAGTGGGAAAGCATTAGATGTAACTGAACTTGTGATAAATCCTCCTGCAGCCAAGCATTAGTCAGACATATACTGATCTAATAACAAGTCATGATTACAGTTTAATCCTGACTGGGACTTTCGGAATTACGGATAAAAATGATCATTTAGTGTTGACTTTTACAATTCCCCAAGGTAACAGTGGGGGGTTCTCATTAACTAAAGGAATTATTCAATTTGAGGCTGCAGCCATATAACTGCATGCTTTTGACACCACTGGGATCATTAGTATTGTCACAGAGGTGTATCTGAACAACTTCTAAGACAGGTACTAGTCACATCCCATGAAGAAAATACCTAAGCACCTTACTAAACAGTTTTACATCTATGATATAAAGTCTTAAAACTTCAGCTTTCTGATTTTCATTTTGGAAGACTCCTTCTTGCCCCACCCTTCCAGATGTGATAGGCGTTGCTCAAAGGCTTCATTCCTCTGGTGCCTGAAAGTAGAGGTGCAATATAATGAATCTCTGGTGTTCTTTGTGTTCTTCATGATGCTGGGTGTGATGAATAAGATAAAGTAATAATATATATTTGTTTCTACTACACCTTACAAAATGTGCTGCTGGTCATTAGAGATGAGATTGTTTTTTTTCCTGTTATGCATGTGGAATCTAGACTACATTTCTATGATTCGCCATGGTTAGGATCTCATTTTCCATGGCTCAGCAAAAGAGCAAAAATTAGGGAGCCTGTTTGCTTGAAAATGGAGATTTAATTGCTCAGTTGAATAAAAATTCAGTTTTCTCATAAAACTATTTTCATTTTTTAAAATCAAATATTAAGCACTTTGGAGAAGATATAGGATAATGACTTGAAATACTTTTAAGCAGTCTTTAAGATTTAATTGAATGTATTTTGTACTACGAACAGACATTATTGTTGAACACTTCCTGGGCATATGTGTTTGATTTCTACAAGGGTCACATGCATAGGATATAGTCTAAGATTGTAAAGAGACTTAGCATTAAACTTACAAAAGTTAACCTGACACTGACATCTGTTTGGTGGAATCACAGAAAATGGTGCTTGCTTAGTAGTGATATATATCCTAAGTGGTTTATAACTAGGATCATTACAGATACATAGTTCTTTTTCCAAAGCCCAGAGTGTTTTCTTTGTCACCCAGATAATTCCTAAGTAATTTTCATGATATATCAATATGTATAATACCAAAACATATATGTCCATAATGAGTATCTTTGGGACTATTTCTCATGGGGATATAAGCAAAAGTCAGACTTGGTCACTAGTGGGATACAAAAATAAAACATATGTTGACAGTTCTAAAGCCAGATACTATTTTGCAGATAGTTTTATGTTTCAGATTTCTTGAGTTCTCTACCTGTAATAATTTTCAGATGGAAATTATCATGATATATTTCATGGAGTTTTTTTGGTTTTGGTTTTTTTTTTTTTTTCCCCCTATAATATCCTTTGGTTTTCCTGATGACATAGAATCACAGAATGGCCTTAAAGGGACCTTAAAGATCATCTAGTTCCAACCCCCTACCATGGGCAGGGGCACCTTCCACTAGACCAGGTTGCTCAAAGCCCCATCCAGCCATTCCTTGAACAGTTCCAGGGACGGGGCAGCCACAACTTCTCTGGGCAACCTGTTGCAGTGCCTCTCCACCCTCACAGTAAAGAATTTCTTCCTACTATCTAATCTAAACTTCCTCTCCTTTAGTTTCAATCCATTCCCCTTGTCCTGTCACTATGTGCTTTTGTAAAAAGTCCCTCTCTGTCTTTCCTGTGGGCTCCTTTCAGTTACTGGAAGGCTGCAATTAGGTCACCACAAAGCCTTGTCTTCTCCAGGCTGGACAATCCCAATTCTCCCAGTCTTTCCTCATGGGAGAGGTGCTCCCCCCCTTTAATCATCCTGGTGGCCTCCTCTGGACTCACTCCAGGAGGTCTATGTCCTTCCTGTGCTGGGGACCCAGAATGTGGATACAGCACTCGAGGTACACTCTCAGAAATTATGGGTTATAATGAGGTGAATGTCTGATTTAATTTTTAAAATGTAATGATTTCTGTGGCCAAGAGGTGAAGAAATCTATATTCAGCTAATAATTCTCATTAGTTTCAGAAGGAAAAGCACCAACATGAAAAAGAAGTGGAGTTAGGGGACTAGCTGATGGATCGAGTAGGTAGTTCTCTCTGCAACTCTTTTTGTGTTAAGGAAGAGCTGTTTTTTTGGTGAAAGAGACCAGAAGTGATGAATCCAAGGTGCAAAAGATGAGTGAGAAAGAGGAACCTGATCCGATGTGGGTGCTGAAAGCGCAGACAGAAAAGCCTTGAACAGTCTATCAGTTCGAGTTCAGCACTCGGTTACTGTTATATAAATGCAATAAAAATATCTTCCCAACTCATTCCTGCAAAAGCACAAATATCCCAGAGACCTGCAGACCCCCCCCGAGGGGGCCATCTGCACCCAGGATGGACCACATCCTTACAGCCCCCGTAGGATAACTGATTCCTTTGCTCCTTCTTGGCACCTGGGAGCTAACTCACATGCACACATGGAATCTGGTTCATGGGATCCAGACCAGCTGGGAAATCAGCTGTGGTGTCACTTTGTCAGCAAATTACACTGGCTTTAGTAAAGTAAATGCTAATTTAAAATTGTTGTAACTACAAATTGAACTGCGCCCACTGCTCTGACAGTGGGGTTTTTTTCCATACAGGCATAAAAATGATTCTTTACTTCTTTATGGTAGTAACTGTACAGAATATCACTTACAGTAGAGTCTTATTTAATTTCTGAGTGGTGGTAGAGTGGTGGCTTTCCTGCTGTCACACAAGGTAGTCTGTTTTCTGCATAAACATTGTTTAATAACAGAGTGTTTAAAATAAGAACACATGCAGTCTGTCATTCCAGCTCCTCTGCTTTTGTGTTAATCAACAAATTGGTTTTGAAGATGTGCATGGCAATGATTGTGTTGCTACACAGAAAGCATAAACCAATTTTTCAATGTATATGTTTGCCTGAAAATGTCTTTGGTGAATAAAAACAAAGCAAAAGGAAGGACCCTGAGCCTTCCATGTATTGAAGTGATCCGTATGTTGCACCCAGTGAGACATTTGTCATCGTCTGATCAAATGACCCTACATATCAAAGAAAAGATTTATTTTCAGACATTTTTTCACAGTGGTGGTTCTGAATGATTGGGGGAAAAAAAATGGTAGTGCTAAGAATTATGTTAGCCTAACTGCTGAACAAAATTATTGAATTTATTCTAGTGTGAAGTAACCAGGATTCTGATTTTGTGTAATGATTTACATTTGACTGTAATGTGGCTTGTTGCGAAATTGCTGTAATAAGAGTTGCAAATATCTGTCAAGGAGAAGAGAGTAATTAAGAAATAAAAGCCTAGTTAGGAAAATCCAATGCGGTGTACAAATATGTAGATCCTGGAGTCCCGATAAGCTGCACCTGAACAGCCTTTCCTGAATGTTCCACCGATTTCAGGGACTCAATTAAATGGTAGAAGATGATGTCATATTTCTGGGAAGCCAGTGGTTCTGTAGCATTACTCAAAGGAACCCGTTTAAGGGTGAAGGTATCATAAATGTGACTCCAGCAGTGGGCTTCTGGTGATATCATTTCTCCTTTAGTAACCAAGGGTAATCTTCCTTTTCAAGAAAAACTCTGATGCCAGACATTTCTTTTAGCAACAAGATAAATACAAATTATGTGGGATTTGTCTGAACCTTAACCTTTACACTGAAACAGTGGTTTATCCCATAGTTTTTTTGAGACTCCTCCAGCAGTATTTTAAGGAATGTTTTAGTAGGAAACAATGTTGCTATTTTCTTATAGACAGGATTATTTTAGGTATCCAAGGGGTTTTTTTTAAATGAATCAAGCAAAGAGTAAGAGTTGCTGTAAGAAAAGATAAGCCCCTGTTAATTTTCTTGGCACTTCCAGGAACCAGCTATCATAGGGAGGATTTGACTTGTCATCTGTAGCACGTTGCCTTGCTATATACTCCTATCTATACATACAGCATGAAGAAATGATAATAATTTTGATTAGGCATGTAACTTGTAGACAGCTAAAGCTGAGCCTGACTTCTAATTGTTGTTTCAAAAGAGTCGTTCTTGTTGTTCAGAACCCTTGATTGCTTTCAATTGCATGTGATAGAAATCTATTTAAATCAGCCTCTTTTCATGTTCTTGTTTCAGCAGCTGAAGAGCTGCCATTTGTCATTCCCTTTCACTAGCAGTGTCAGTATAAATTCTTTTATGCCTATATTGACACTGTCAGAGGGAGGAAGCCGGTAAGCTCATTGGTTTGGGGATGCTAAAACTTCATGTGGGATCAAGAGGGAGCTAGAGAGTTTGAGGGAAGAGAAATCCACAGTGGGTTTCTGTGTATGCAGAGGTGATCTGCTGATTTGGAAATAGTGAAAGTATTTGGAAGGCGTGTGACTGCCCTGTTCTGAAATCCTTCCCTAGCATCCTCTTTTGGCACTTGGTACAGGCAGGATCCTGGGGTAGAGGATCCTTTGCTGTGTAACACTGGCCACATTCATGTTTTTAAAAAGAAATTTGACCTTGTGAACATACGAATTAACAGCTCAGTAAAGACAACAAAGTGAAAGCCTGGATTTTTTACCTGAAAGACCTGATTTCCAGAGGATGTGGGGATAACCTGTCAGACTCCTGGGGACATAAATCACAGGGGAGGTTTTTGTTGCTTTCGGGTAGGCTGCAAGCACCACTCAAGCCATCTGTTCATAAACTGCCTTCTGAGGAATGCTCCTCACAGCTGTCTCTCCTGCAGCCTGGGTATATTCTCCTTTTGAAGGGCTGACCTCGCTGGGGTGTTTGTGGAGAGCACAGACCAGTGTGTGGGAAATGCCTGGGTTGGCAATGAGTTTGCTTCCCCTTTGCTTGCAAGCTTAGATCAAAGGCTTCTGTAATTTTCCCTGGTAGTAGTCTGCTAGTGCAGAGATCCATCTAATAAAATTGAGTTGGTGCTTCCCAGTGTGCACACAACCTACACAGTGCACACACACATGCAGATGTAGCCTGTATCCATCGCACAGGCGTGGATTTTATTCTTTCCTGTTGTTTTCTCTGAAGTGTTTTGAGGCTGAAATTACACAGGAGTTTTTGTCTTTCTTATTTATAGAGGGGTGCTAAACATTTTAATGGAACTCCTTGGTTTGTAGACTCCTTTTTAATATACTGTTAAGAAAAAGACCAGTGCATGTTATTGAAATGACAGAATTTCAAAACCTATTTTTATTCTATGTCTGCAGTTTGCAAGCATAAAATAGAAACAAGTTTAATAAATATGAATTTATTTCAGCTATGAACATTAATGGTTTTAAATGCTCTAGATGACTTAATATCCAAATACACAGGGTTCCAAAATCCACAAGTCTCCTTTAAAAATCCTTGCTGTCATAATACCTCTTACTAAAAAGTAGTGACTACATCCCTGAAACCAATTTAAAATATTCATGGGTTTTTTAGTGTTTACTATCTTTAAGCTTCTGATTTTTCTGGCTCTCATCAGTTCAGCGGGTGGGCTTTCATTACCTCCACTGAGCAAGACTGTTCAGGTCAGGGGTTTTGGGTGATCTGATTTGGTGTATTTTACACAGGGTAAAAATATGGACAAGGTATTTATGTGCCTCTCAGAGAGAAGTCAACACCAGTGAAAAAGCAGAGGAAGATATGAAAGGAATGTACACTGCTCTCAACCCTGCCACCACCACCTCATTTGAAATTGTTGCTGAGGGACACCTTTAGCATGGTTTTTGTGGGCAAATCTCTACTTGAAAGGCTTCCTTAGGTGCCTTAAGGCAAAAAAACCCAGATGAATGCATGGAGAACTGTTACTGGATATCCAATACACTGGATATGCAAGCATTTGTTGTACTTAAAACTAATCTTAGAATTGGTAGCTAAGATACTTTAAGCATCCAACAGTAGTGCTCACTGCAGATAAAACATTGCAATTTCTGGTGCTGGTGTTTTTTTAAGGTTGTTTATAAAGTTATGTATTTTTGCTTGTACAACAGTTGTCATAGGTGGCTTCTAGAGTTCATATTATCATCTTGGTCATCACCAAACAGAGAGTTGAATTCAGGTTGGTTTTTTTTTCCAGAAGAAAATAGTGTTGGCTACTGTCAACTGACGCACACTATTCCAATATTAAATATGTTCTGCCTTGTCCACAACAGAGAATATTCATCCTAAACCTCACCCCTTTCCTAGCAGCTGGTTTCCCTGGTAACAAAGCCAATGATACAAGTCTCTGCTGGGAATTAGACCAGGGGAAGTATGGAGCCATACTACTGATTTAATCTGAGGCTAAATTCTGATCCACCTGGAAATAGAACTGGCGTTAGTAGCTCTACATGATCTCTTATTGAAATCTTTTTTTCACTTCAGGTAACTAATCCATGACTAGTGAGCCAAATAAAGCCCCAGTCCCACTCCGTGCCTCCTTCTGTTTTCAGGCCCCTAGCTTGCTTCTCTATCAAATTATTAAAATACAAGGCATGTGCAGTGATATGAAAAGATTTGTCTTTGTTCCTGGATCATTGCCATATCGTCCTTTAGCACGTCTGGAAGAGGGTGTGTGTCTCTTCTGACTAGGATACAGTAGGTGAGGATTTCTCTCAGAAGTACCCTAATTCCCTTTCACATTTTTTTCCGGGGAGCCTATCCCCCGATAATCCTATTAAAATTAGAGTTATATTAAACTAAAGTTAAATTAAAGTGTATCTACCAATGATGCTGAGGATTATAGCACCAAGATTTGAGAGACCAGCAAATCACACCCCCCTGCCTTGTTACCACCTGGATGCTTACCCAGTTTTCAGGCACACCTTGCAACTGCTTTTGCCATGTGTCCATATAATGCCTGTATTTAATTCCCTGTCCCTTACACGTGTAGCAGGTGGTCCTTCATTTCTCACTCTCCATGCTCTCAGCTCTGGATTAGATGAACATTGGTTCAGCTCTTCATTTCGTGATTCTTCACTTGCTTTTTCACATGCTTTTTGTAAGCAGTGGAATAATATTTGGCTTCATGTTAGCAGTTGCTGAATTGAAGTTGCTCTATTCAATCCAGGGTGCTCAAGAGAGAATAGCCAAATAATAAAGTAGCACATGATCTGTGTTTGGCAATTGAGTTTCCTCACTTCAGCTTGTAATCTGTAGCTGCTTTTTTATGATGTTGCTAATTCAAACATCAGCACTACTTGGGCATTGTTTCATGTGGGGTTTGATAGCCAACTATTTAGAGTTTATAGTATTATTTAAGTCAATTTTGTCCTACAAATGTTCAAGACCTATCTTGATTCAACACTGCACTTGATAGAAGCCAAAATTAGAAATGCTTGTCATTAAAATACCATCATTGTCATCTAAATGGTTGCCCATCTGAATCAGGCTGAAGTGAACAATGTGTTGGTGCACAGAGACAGAGTTTCAGACTCTGTACAAGTTCAAAAATTTGTGTATTTCTGTATCATACACTCGGTCGCTTAAAGTTTGCTTCACCACACTGTAACAGCTGGAGACTCACTTTGCTTTTAAAGAACATAAAATAACTGGGAGAAGTATCCAGGCCTGACAAACACACAAGATATTCTGCCATGCTCTCAAGGCACCAAGCCAACACCAGAACGGCTGCCACAGCATCTCATGCCCTGCCTCTTCCCCTGCTTGCCAAAATTAGGCTTGCATGAGTGCCAACAGCTGGTGCAAGCCATACTGTACCTTGGATCTGTGCCTTGCCACCACCTGGAAGAAAGACTATAAATTAAAGCCTGGAACTGAAAGGCATTTGATTTTGTGAGCTGCAGGGAACATAACATTTCTGTTTGTGTCTGCTGCTCTGGGTATTTCACATTAGATGATAAACTGAGAGGACTGCATGTATCTAAATCTAAACTAACTACTTAATGATGGAACTTTTTATAAATTACTCAACAGCAGCTAGCAGTCAAACCTAATGGCAGCAGATGGACTTCATGGTGCCTATTCCAAACCCTCTGCTACCATGCTACTCCCTCCAAATTCCATTCTGGTTGTGACCTCTTTGTTTTAAATATAAGACTTCTTTTTCCTAACATTTGCTTGCTTGCTTTATCCAGAGGGTTCTATTGCAAGGGATTGCAAAGGCTTGGTCTGCTGCTGGACCACTGTATCCTCTCTGGCTTCATGGTTCTTCCAGCATACTGGCTTTTGAGCAAGCATCCAGCTTCTCATCCATATTCTCTAATCTCATGAAGGATTTTCTCAGCACTGTGACTGCATTTCTTCCTTGGGAGATTTCTCATTTGTCCACTCTAGTTGCATCTACATTGCCCTGTGCCCCTAGAATGCTAAGAACCTTCTCCCCTCGCTGTGAGTCTGGGTCCACAGAGTAGGTGATAGTAAAAAACAGGCCCTGACATACACCCATTATTTAGCTTACCTGCAAGTATGGATCGTGGACTCCACTGCTTCTGTTAGAGCAGCTTCACTCTTTGGTTTTGGGCTTGGTTTGGGGATTTTTTGGCGGGTGGTGTCAGGTTTTTGTTTGTTTGTTTGTTTGTTTGTTTTTTTCTTTTGTACTGACCATTTGACAGCTAGGATTTTTGTAAGTTTGCTGGTTGTGTCTCTGTCCATGTGTTTAGCTGTCTGTCCCTTGGCAGCAGCATTCAGTTACGGTCAGTACTTGCAGCTCCTTGAGCTCACTCAGCTGTTGTCTCTGAGCTGCTGTTCTATACCTGTCTCTGGCCACAGATCTTCCTGCTGTGCTCAGGGCTCCTGTCTTTGGCTACTCATTTGTGAATCTATTTCGTAGCTTGGGGTGTCCCTGTTCACCTCAGGTCTTGGTGTCTGCTAGCCTGTGATGAGTTCCATAGTGCGCTGTGTCACGCTACCGTACTCTTCCCAACACCTTGCAATATGCCTTTCCCCCCCTCCTGCCAACAGGTTTGCTCCTGCTTCCAAGGAGGAAGGTTCATGCATCGTGAAGCTTGGTTGCTTATGTTCCTGGGACAGTGTACTGAAGTCCCTCAGTGAGGCTGAGCAGGAGCTTTTCCTGACTGTCAGACTTCAGGTTGTCCTCGGTACCAGCCCAGTTCACCTGGTGCTTTGTGGGTGAATAAGGGAGGATACCTGTGAGAGCCATTCACACTTGTTCTCACCTTTTGAATTCTGCTGCTGGGAGGCTGTTGGCTCATTGCCTGAACCCAGTCTGGTGGGTCTCTTGTGTCTTGCACATGGGATTTAGGGTTTCCCTATTGTATTTATTGTCCATTTCTAATTCAGGTGGCCTACACCACTCCTTATCTTTGTGTCTTATGACATTTGTTGACAACACAGGATTAGAAATAAACACAAAGTACGTGGCATCATACAGCAATTGAGCAATCTGAATTTGAGTACTAGTTTCCATTGTTAAAAGATAGACTAATACCATGTAGTTTCTGTCATACTATCCCCTGGGCTTTTGGGTGCATTGCTGGGCAGAGAAGGAGCTGTACATAATCTGCTGTTCCTTCAGTGTGCAAGAGGAAATCAGACACATTATTCCAGAGTGCCCCAAGAAAGCATTGAAGCCCAATATTAGACTGCAGCAGTGAACATTTCCCTGTGGCACTGAACACCAGGGCATGTCCCTTACAATCTCCGTGTGCCTTGGGGATGAGAACAGTGCAAACTGAATCATCAAACACAAAGGCAGACCCTCCCAAGACTCTACTACTCTTATTCTGTGGGGAGGCCACTCTCCCTCCTAACCAGCTAATGAGGATTTATCTCTCAAGTAGGTCACTTCAGTTACTGCCATACCATGGACCACTCCAAAGTAGATCATAAACTGGGAGAGAGAGAGAGATTTAATTTGTTTAGTAATTGATTTTGTGAGGCTCTGAAGTAAATGAGTACGTTAAAATTGGTTTTATAAAAGAGAAAAATAATACACAGTATTATCACAAAACTGATTTTGCTAAAATAAATCAAAGCATAAGAACCTTTAGATAGGATTAAGCACGAAAAACGCTATCCCATTTTTAAATTATTTGGTACAAAACAGAAAAAAATAACACAGATTATTTCTCTTGTTCTTACAGACAAATAGATCCAGTTCTGTGAGCATCAGACTTGAAACATTTCTAGAGTATCAGATGTAATCAAAGGGATGGGAATGCTTTACTGGCATTTGCGAGTAGATCTTGTGCTTTCCTCATTTACAAAATCTTCTCAGATGCTGTACTTCAAGCCCTCCCTGGATATTTGATTCTCTGAACGGCTGCTGAACATTCAGATTGATTGCTTCTCCTTCACATACTGCTGAAGAGTTCATTGATGCCTCTGAAGTCTGGTGGGGTTTATATTTGAGTACACTCCTGAGCCTGTGTTCCAGCCCAAAGCCATTCCATGGATTCAAGGTGCATCCCTGTGCTCAGTAGCAGACCTTGGGGGACCTCGAGGGTCCAGAGGAGGAATACACCAAGAGCCTTCAATGAAGGCATTTGGAGTGTAGAGGGCCTGGACAGGTCCATTGCAGTTTGGTAGCAGCACTAGATGGTCAGTTTTGGGCTCCATCCTCCATCAGCAGAGCACACAGATGACAAAGCAGTCAAAAGCAAAGCACCCTTGTGCCTTTTTTCCTTTTACTCCTTCCCCCCCCCGCCCCCACCCTTATAGTAAATGATGCAACCTTTAAGAGAAGGGCTGTTTGACAACCTACACTTAAGAACTTCTTCAGTCCCATCCTGTTGCTGCTTGGTAGAACTGTGCAGTGCTGGGTTTGGTGTAAGGTTAGAGCTGAACAGAAACCCCTGTAACTTTCCTAGGGACTGGGTCTGGCTTGTATCTCTAGAGCAGTCATGTAAAGGTGCCAGATGTAAATCTATATAAAAAATGAGGCAGCTACAATGATTATACAGCATTTCCGTGTTGTTGTCACAAAGTCTTGCCTTAGATGAAGGAAGAAACTGGATTTTGTACCAAGATGAGTTGAAATGCAGCAAGACCTCAGTGTCAGTGCTGCCCAGCTGCTGGAAGGGCTTGGCTCAGCCCTCAGCTGGTGCTGGAGATCCCCTGCTCAGGAGATGAGCATGGTTTGGTCTTTGCACAAGTGCCTCCTTGACCAGAGAGATGCCACCCCTTGGGGATGGCTGCCCCCTGCATCAAGGAAATGGTCCATGAGGTTGGAGCTCTTGTGGTGAAATATCTGTAGGTCACAGGAGTGCAGGCTCTAGAAGGCTGTACAATTCATTGTACAAAACCAAGAAAAACTGGAAATGCCTACATGAAATTTGTTTCGTCAGTCTAAATTTCAGTACTGACTAGTTTCAACAAAATAAAGATGACTCAGAGAGCCTAGGTCCACACAATCTCACTTTGTAGTTCTTCTTTTTATTATTGTATTTGAAAGGAATAAGGAAACGTATTTGAAGCTGCAAAATTCTTATTATTCTTAATTTTTTTTCCTGATTTGGTTGTATTAAAGATGTTCCAGATTAATAGAAATAATTGGAGACAGATCTACCCTTTACCACCTTAATTTCTTTATATGAAGGGTTTTTTGCCAAAAAAAAAAAAAAATTAGAATCAAATCAAGACTCTCATTGGAATACTTCTTTCATTTCCTTTTGGAAAACCAGAAAGACTATCATTATTTTTAGGAAAAAAATATGTTTTTCTTAAATAATTGTGACAAAAACCAGTGATTTTTGTGGTTATTTAAACTGTTGTGCTGCTTTGTTGCTTGATGAGGCTTTTAGACTTAGGCACCAGTATTGCCACGCTACTGAAGTCATTCTGGCAGCTACTGCAAAACTACAGTTTTGAAGTCCTTCTCTCACTTGTTTCCTGTCTTAGTTCATAGGAAAGATTTTTCAAAATCTATAATTAGCTGAAATGTTTGCTAACTAGGTAATAATTTGGAAATTAATTTTATGCTACGCAAAATGTAATAAAAAATGTAAATCAATAAAAAGCAATTGTGGCTGGCCATTTTATACTTCAAAAGCCATCTAATCAGTATCGAAGAGAAGAAGCAATTTTTAATGCATTCAGTATTATTGCAGAAGATCTCAGGCAGGGCACATTAATTTTCACATTAGAGACGGACTGTTGGAGAAAATGTAACATTTTTGATGTAGCAATGCTTTCTTTCAAGTAAAGAAAAGTTCAGGATTTTTACTTGACACAATGTTAGGTTACTTCAAAAATTACAGTCTCTAGTAGCACATTTTAATAAAGGCAATCTTAAGGATAAAATTTTTGGATTTCTTATGAAGTTCGGAAAATTGTAAGGAGCTGTTGTGTAGAGACTTCTGCAGGCCGGAATCCTGAAATTAATGAGTGTAATTTAAGCACAACAGTCTATTCAGCTGTGGACATGGGAGCCTGGTTTTTAATTTTAGCAGTGGGACAGAAGGTAATAATGTCGTAAGTAAGCATGGAGGCCACTTGTAGGGAGGACTCGACTTTGCAAAGTGACTCCACAACAGCGTTTACTGCTGTGGGCTTTGTCTGCCTTTATTTGGCCCCTCATTTTAATGCCTGATTCAGAACATATTGCTGTTGCTTATCTCTGTTTTCATCTTTTGTTTTTAAACTTCAGATTCTTCTACAGTACTTTCATGTAATACTGGTAGCAGCTTAAATTCCACTCTGTTAACTGCTTCATTTTTTGACTGTCAGCACTGCCTATCTTTCCTCGGAGTGTAAGGATATATTCAAATAATATATATTCAAATAATAATGAAATCAAAAAATAATCAAGAAAATACTTCCGAACTCATTGAAGTCTTTTCTCTGCAAGCAATCACCCTCACTGACAGTTCTGTTTGAAGATTTTTAGTTATTAGTGGCAGTCTCCAGTAGCATCAATGGATCTCAGAGGAAACTCCGCTGCATCACACACTGAATAATTACAAAGGCATACTTTTGCTCCCCAAAAAACACAGTGTAAAGGCCGTCTACACAAAGAAGTCAGGTAGGACTCAGCTGCTGTCTTGATGGGCTTTTCCTGTGAACTTTCAGTAAGGTGATTGGTGCCTTTTCTGCCTGGAGAGCAGCGTGAAATGATCTCCCTACATGCATATTTAGACATGTGCAACATGCAGAAGAGAGCTCAGAAGCTGATGTTGATGCTGCTTCACTGGTGTGGAAACCCACCTCGGGCTATTTGAGGTATGAATAACTGATGGATCTATATTTTCCTGGTTTTTTCATTTCCAGTTATGAAAACACTTTATCTTAATATCTTAGAATCGTAGAATCCTTGATTGAGTTAGAAGGAACCAGAAACATCGTGCTGTCGATGCCCTACCCAACCTGGCCTTGAACACTTCCAGGGATTGTGTAGAAGGCTGGGCAGTAAGTCTGAGGCATTGCTGTGCCTCATACTGGACCAAAACTGTGACCATTACTCCAATCACTGACACTGACATTGCAACAACCAAGTCTTGTCACTGGATCCACATACGGTGATATACCTTTCCTCTTCACTATCTACTTCTATCCTTTCCTTCTCTTTCTTTTCCTTATATATTTTCTCAAAGAATTTTCATACTTTTATGGAAAATAACCAAAATGGCCACATGCCATCTTTCTGCTGCAATTAAACAGTTTTACAATAAGTCTGCCTCATATATACTCCAGTCATTCAGTGTCCTTTCACTCTAATTCAGCCCAAGGGTGACCCTTGTCTCAGAGGTCGGTTGTATCCACAACTTCTCTGGGCAACCTGTTCCAGTGCCTTACCACCCGCACAGAAGACAATTTCTTCCATATATCTAACCTAAATTTCCCCTCTTTCTGTGTGAAAATATCTCACTAGCTTTACAATAACCTCCAAAACTCTACTACTACCCCTTATTAATAAGAAAGAAAATTCTACTACTTTTTCTCTGGTATAATTGCTCTTCCCAATGAAGCCTGAATAAAGCCTGAATTCTGAATAATGTTGATATATTGGCTCACTTAGAAAAGCATTGTTAGCAGCTGATTGCTTATATAATCTCCTTGGCAATTTTTTACGTTTAGGTTGTCCTTATTTTGTTACAAGAAAAGAACATAGAGGTTTTTACTTCGATTGGGTCCATTAATTTTCCTAAGTCATTTGGACAGCAAGGTGTTTAATCAATCTCCTATGTGGTTTCAATGAGACACTATTTCTAAAGTATCTAAATTGAGTGCTTTTATTCTAAGGCTTAAGGCATTCATTAGAAACAGGCCATGTTACCCGTGAAAGATTAATACCCGTATGAACAAGAAGGAGTAATGTAATCAGGAATAGTAGTCTTACAGCACCATAAAAAATGGGGCTAACTAAAAATCACAGTAAAAGAGACGCAGAGTTTTAAAACAAACCCCCCACCACTGGTTCTTTTATCATTAACAACAAATTAAAACTAATTACCTTTTAATGACAGAACACAGCCTGATGTTCCAGTCATACTTTGTGGTGATTAGCGAGGCAGGTGTGGAGCAATGGGAATGCTCGACTAACACGCGTGAAAGACATGAATGACTAGAATTAGTTCTATATGGTGAGCTAATTTCCTTTTAGGTTTTCCATTCTGTGTGGAATTAGGAGGATTTATACATCCCTTTCTCCCCAAAGACACTGTGTTCAGAGAAGTACATTTTGGTGATTTGTAGGCACACAGCATTTCAGCCAAGCAATCTGAGGATGTATTCATGCTGGATACATTCCCCTGAATTTCTTGGAACTGTAATGATAGAGGAGGTAAAGAGCAGCTCCAAAATTCCAGATGCCCATTCAGCTTCCTTTTGATAAATTTCCTAATATTATGTTAGAGAATGAAGAAGCCTTTGAAACAGCCAAAGAAGAAAAAAAATTGAAATCAAAACTTTGATTACAGTTTGCTGAAAAGTCGTCTCCTAATCAGTGGGCTTTTGATTTTGCTCTACATGGTATATAGTATTTTGCTGAATATTTAATTTTCCTTTTTTTTTCTGTATGAATGCTGAATGCTCTCTCTGTCATACATGGATATAATGGAACTCAATTCCCAATCGTATTGGTTAATAATTATCTCAGTTTTGCTTCCATTTTTTTTCTATTTCATTGAGACCAAGAAAGGGCAACTTTTGCTTGTCAAGCAGTGTCTTCCTGACTCCCAAACATAAGTAGGGAAAACAGCTCCCAGGAAAAAAAATAGTTCCAAAGAAGAGATTTTTAAAAAGCCACTTCACTGAACTGATCGTTAAATATAAGCAAATAATGTAGAAATCAGTAGAAATGGTGTTAAAGAGATACAGAATAGAGATAAACTTAATGGAATGTGAAAGTTTTTTATGAGGTTGAGACCAGTATGTGGCAGGCTGAAAGGAGAGCAGTGTGTCATTGCACCTGCAGATGGGAACCTCAACATGAATTTGAGTTCAGCGTCAGAGGGACCCAGGGCAGAGGGCATCTCTGATTATGTGATCACCAATATAAGGTATTTTATTTCATCTACAGTAAATGGAGGCAATAATGCATGTGTTTATTTTCTCTCGGCTGTTTCTAAGTGTGGAGGTAAAGAGTTCATCCTTCCTACAATCCTTTGCTTAGGTTTTCTTTGCATTCTCCATCTCCTGGTTTTTCTTTCTGACTTGATTTAAGCGAAAATGTTTTACTCATAAACCCATTCATTACAAACCTCTTACTAATAAACTACAAGAGTGAATTTTCTCTAGTGCTACCTGAGTATATTTCCAATTTATTTTTAGAATACCAACAGTCTTTCGGATTGACTTTTGCACAGATTCTAGCACAAGAGAATTGTGGCACATGACTTTTGATATTTCCCAAGATCCACGCTCTTTTCACAGAGAGGCATTCTTAACAGATCATCTGACATTTCTATGTGTGAGTCAAGTGTGTTTGTGCTAATCATACAATGCCCAAGATTAAAACTGAACAGGGACTTGGATTCTGCCAGGAGCTCTCTGAGGAAGGTGCCAGAAGGATGCCTTGGTGTAGGACCTTCTCTCACCTCGATATAGGAGATATGTTGGGAGTGAGTTTAGTTGGCTAAACTGCACTGTGCTCCATTGGTCCCCCAACATCATCTCCA
This sequence comes from Oxyruncus cristatus, assembly GCA_013399855.1. Taxonomy (NCBI): domain Eukaryota; kingdom Metazoa; phylum Chordata; class Aves; order Passeriformes; family Cotingidae; genus Oxyruncus; species Oxyruncus cristatus. Next base: position 189,475 of record VXAY01002306.1, read on the forward strand.
CAATCATGACTGGGCTTAGTTGTGAGGCAATTACATATTTAAGTAATTAAACTCACCATCCATTATATTGAAAGTGCTAAAACTTCTCATATAATTGATGCCAGTCTTGTCCAGAAAGTAGGTTTTTAGTCCAGTGGAACAGAATATGGTTCCCAGGTTTGAAAATTAAGTGCCTGACTTTTACTGCTTCCTCTTCCTCCCTCTGCGCCACTGCTCCCGCCCCACAAACAGGTATGTAAATCCTAAATGGCTCAAAAATAAAGTCTGTGCTTTTAAACAAATGTAGCTTGAAATGCAGCAAAGCATTTTCAGATCCTTCTCTCTGTAATATTACAAGGAGCACAAAGATACCATTTTCTTGGAAACACTATCAGTGGAGAACAAGAATTTGCACAAACCAATGGAAGTAACGGTTGAACGTTAGAATATAAATGAAAATTTTGACCAGGAAGTCAATCTCTGCTTACAAATGCAAACAATAAGTTTGCATTCTTATGAAACTTATGAGAAGTAGAAAGGTGTTCAATGCCAGTTGCAAATAGAAAAGCATTGATAGCAAATTTAGTCTTATATGTCACTGTTCCTCCAAGCAATGGCACCGTGCTTGCAGGATCAACTGTGTGGGGGTGGAAATTTCATGCCCAGGTTACGAGGAAGCCTGCTGGGACAGCCCTACCTTCCACGAAGTCAGTAAATAATATGAGTAGCATTAAATAGGTGTTAATAAAGCGATGACACACCTTCAGATATTTGCTTTAATTTCTTTGTTTAAAAAAAAAAATAAAAGAATAAAAATTCAGAAAATTCATGGAAACTGTTTGCTGTTTGAGAAGGTGGATATGGAAGATGTATATAGAATTATGAAGGTTTCCAGTAGCTTTTGATTTCTGTGAAGGAAAAAAATTATTAGTTCATTGAAATTTCCCCTACTTGTGTATACTAAAACTCAGTAAGAGTTTGCATTTCCATGGGGCTTCATTTGATGTTTAGTGAGACAGACATATTTGAATATTAAGGTGGTGTATTGAAAGACAAGTCAAGCATGCTACTGCTCTACTACCAGCAAGGGACCATCATTATGGTTTAATGAGTTTTCAATACATTGTACATAAGTTTAACTTTGCTCTTCATACCTTCGTTTAAATTAACATTAAATAGCGCAGTATGCAGATAACTCGGCATTTCTATTTTCTTCTCTTTAAAAAACAGTTAGTGGCAAAATAACCTTGCTGTGTTGACATAAACACATGTCCCATTAGCTGCTATATATTTATATATTTAAAACTGCTAATAGCTTACAATGTGATCATCATGGCTAATGCTCCTGAACAGCACCCATCTGATCTTTCATTACCTTTTTCATAAACTGTAACCACCACTCAACCGGATATCAGCCCCCAAACACCCAAGTACGTGAACGAAATTAAAGTTTGCGTTTTCTAGTATTTTTTTGTCCCGAGGTGCTTGCTTTCCAGATTTATCTGTTCTGCATTCAGTAGAACTGCAGTGGAGTTTAAACAGCCTGTAAGTAGCCCTTTATCTCCACAGAGCCTGAATGGCTCAGTAATCTAACTGGACAGTTAAGGATTTTCTGTCAATGATGACTGATGTTAATTTTAATAACCCTAGACTTTTTTTCCCTTAATGTTTCAGAGAGTCATTAGCTTTTTTTGCTTCCATTAGGAGTAACTGTGTACCTGCTGACCCTTACGCTTGAAAAAAGTTATGATGATGGTGGTGTAAAGGTAGAGGGATGATTTCACACAAGGACTTTTGCTTTTGATGGCATATCTTCAGTACTGTATTTTCTGTGTCTCAGTTGATTAAAAGTGTTCTTCAAATTCCCAAAGTTAGGTTAAAAAAAACCCCAAAGCCGTAACAAAACAACACACACAAAGCAGCACATTATTCACTACAATTTATTTGCAAGATGAATTTGGAAGCTTTTGCAGGCTGCTCCTGGCTGTGGAACACAAAATCCAGAACCAACATGTTCCTAAGGACTAGGAATATGTCAATTGTACATTAATTTGTACATTAATTTTTAGTTACTGTAAGTTTCTATTCCTCTGCCTAGGAAAGGTACTTTCATTTTCTTCAGCCTAAGTAACACACAAAAGTACTTCTGACAACATTAATTTTTGTTATACAGTGCATATTTCATGGGATCTTTTTAAGATGAAATTCACTTTTTTAGATTCCAGAAATTGGCTCAGATTTCATCCCAGTACTCCCAGACTCTAGAATAATTCAAGTAAAAATTCATATTTTATTTCCTTGCAGACAATAGTATATGTCTCTCTCTTAGGACAGTACAGTTCATCCCACTTTTGTGGTCACAGGCTTCATGATAGAATTAGGTGCAAATTTCTTGCAGGCAATTGCTCATCTGCTTTTTCTTTTATTCATTTATTTTGTAAAAAAATATAGGCCTATACTTACAATAGAAAAAGAGTTTATACAAAAATGCACATACCACCAAGTATATGCCTTCAGAGTAATCCTCTGATTCTGAACAATCCTGGCCTGTTCATTCAGACTTCATGCTATTTTTCTAGTTACATGAGTTACTATTGCATCCATTTTAACCAGTGAGCCTCCAAACACAGAAACACCTGCTTTTGGCAGACCAAATTAGTTTATAGATTGGCTCATGCGTCAAAATTGGTGATTCAATTTAGACTGCAGAATATTCTGTACTCTTTATTCATGTTTTCAGAAAGTACCCAGCAGAATTCTTGGCTTTTGAGAGTGTAAATTTATAAAGTGAGTTAACTAGATTTAAGACATGAAGAGAAAAATTCAAGTACAAATTGTCACAACCACACACAATAAATTTTTCTCCAAGTTCAACCCTAAATATATACTTATATATATATTTATAGATATATAAATATGTATTTAGGGATCTGACCTGCACGTAAATATTGTCAGCTTTCACTCTACAATGTATTATCATTTATGCCATGAGGATCTAAGAGCTAGGGCTTAACAACATATCTCCTTGTAATGTTACTTTTTATCCTTCATTCTGTGTTTCTCTTTGGTTGGTTCTAAGCCTGAAATTATGTTTTTATGGAGATATTCTTAGTAGTTATACAGCAGTCATGAACAGGAGGGATATGTGATCCTGTTGTAGAATTGTGGGATTTAGGAGTGGGGAGGGTCAGGAGCATTAGGTGCCAAAAGTTCTCTCCACCACTTTTTAACCTTGACATTCAGTGAGTAGAAATGAGTGATGTGTCACACAATTCTCTTCAACTTTGTATCTTTTCCAAACCTAAGGCTGAAATT